>CAEFZY010075369.1:0-41697 GCA_903066815.1 Brachyrhaphis roseni
TATATATATATATCAATTGAGTTTAAGAAAATGCTCTCCTAAATATTACCAAGTAAAATTATTTCATGTCAGATCACAAACTGTTCCAAAAAAGTAAAAAAAAAACAAAAAAAACCCGTAGAAATCTCTCATTTAATTATCAAGATCTGTTTTGGATGAGATGTAAATTATTTTTTAACTGAAAGAAACTAATATTGTAGTGGTGTGAAGATATCTTGTAATTTTTCTCGTCAAAGTAAAGTCTGTCTAACCGGGGGAACAAAAACAAAGCCACGTTAGAAACCAAAAACGCATAAAAAGCCACTTGTTTTTGCCCGTCTTGAGATCCGCCTGACTATTTCTGGTAAATCAAGTATGAGCTCTTATTTTGAAGATGCAGACTTTTATCTTATATTTGTGTTTGCATGAGGTTGGAAGTGTTTGAGATACTGTCCTCTAGTAAATACTGTTGGTCAGGAAGCCTGAAAATGCTCAGTTAAATAAAGCCGATTTTAACGCATGTTGAAATCAGTAGCATTCTGGCTACTTGCTTGTTACAAAAAAAAGAAATGGTGACAGACAAAACACGAATGTTCTGTAAATTTCTACAAAACTGCAAAAGGTTAACTGCTGAAGTTAGCATCTGCTTCATATTAGCTCACTGATCTGCTCTGTACTTGATTTCCTCTAGTTCAATATACACAATCCTTGAGATAAATCAAACCTAAAGTCCCTCTTTGCATCTCAAAGCTACGGATTACTGACCTCTGTGTGAAAACACACAAACAAAGATGAAGATGGAGCCTTTGTACCGTTTGCTCAGCAGCTTGAGGGCCATGAGGGAGAACATGAGGACACTGAATATGAAGAGGACGAAGACAGAGGAGACCTCAGGAAGAGCGTTCCGGATGCTCCTGAACGCTCTGCGGAGCTGAACGCAAAAACAATCAATCAATCAAGTTTATTTGTTCAGCACATTTCAGCAACCAGGCTGTTCAAAGTGCTTTACGTCAAGTTGTAGAACATTGTCAACAATTGTCAAGTGACATTATCACACATAAAATTTTTGATTAATATTTCATTGATTATGTTTCAAAAGCAACTTTAGACAGATGAGTTTTTAAGTCTCAATTTAAAGGAAGTCATTGTTTCGTTTTGCAGTTTTCTGGGCGTTTGTTACAGATTTGTGGTGCATAGAAGCCGAATGCTGCTTCTCCATGTTTGGTTCTGGTTCTTGGGATGCAGAGCAGAACCAGAAGACCTGAGAGGTCTGGAAGGTTGCTATGACAACAGCAGATCTTCAATGTATTTTGGTGCCAAGCTGTTCAGTGATTCATAAACTAACAGCAGTATTTTAAAGTCTTTTCTCAGGAACTTTAGACCTGGGTGATGTGCTCTAACTTCCTGGTTTTAGTCAGAACTCCAGCAGCAGCGTTCTGGATCAGCTGCAGCAGGAGGATTTATTTTTTTAGGCAGACTTGTGAGGAGACTAATGCAGTAATCAATGCAACATTTAGCGCAACAATTTCTGGGACAACTTATCACCCAGTAAAATGAAATTATAAACAGAGGGATTTCTCACTGATTTAATGGGAGTTTGAAAAATTAATTTGATCACGTTGTTGAATGTTTTACTCCTGAAGCGGAGGCCAAAGCAGCGGCTGCTGATTGCTGCGTTCAGGCTCTTACCTGCCGTCCTTCTGTGACGTTGATCAACAGGAGCGGACGCAGCACTCGAGACCAGCGAACGCCGTAAAGGTTAGCAGCTTTCAGCGCTCCGTAGATGATCATGTCTATTAACGTGAGCTGGATGACAGAGAGAAACACATGCATTTATACAGAGACACTCAGGCCATGATTTCAAGAGAAACTTACAGTCATATTAAATAAATTAGATTTAAGATGAGACATATTTTCAGATTAAGCATTGAAGCTGGTATTAAGCATACTTTTGTCCAAACCCACATTTCTGTTTCATACAATATGTTTATTTTTTTTCTTGGTTTGACGTAATATTCTAATTTTTAATATCATTTTTTTTTCATTAACTGTGCAGAAAATCTTCACAATTAACAGAAATAAACACTTTCAAACATCCATCTGTGTGTGATTAACCTATATAACGTGATTCACCAAGTAATGCAATTCCTAAAATTGATAGACTTTTCAATAATATTCTAACGAGCTAAATGATCTGTGGATATTGTAGATTTCATGCAGACTTCTAAATTAGTCTAGGAATCCATTGTTTTTTTTATTTAATAAGAACAAAAATAATCTGTAGTAAGTTTTACCATCTTACTAATAAATGGTAACAATGTGAAAGTTTTCACTCCAGTTTATATGGAATAAATATAGCCTCATTAGAAGCCGACTTTATAAGACTGAGTTTAATGAAAATTATTTCCTGTTCAACTTCTCTTCTTCTGTAACCATCAGTTGGCTGATTAGATGGATTAAATCTAGAATAATGTGCTGATGATACAACTGAACTGAAATAAAGTTCACTGATAGACCTGAAACTAACGGTCATTTTGGTAATCGAATAATTGGGTAAAAATTGTCTCCTACAGATTTTTCATTCAATAATTTTTGTACAATATTAGAATACATTAAAATGTGCATACAAATAATTAAATTCCTTTTTTGTATAAGAAACTAAACATTTTATTGCCTAACATGCAATAACACAACAAAAAGATTAATCTGCAGCTAAAAAAAATACTTCTAGCATATGGAAAAACTTATTAAAATAGTTTAGGACAGATATGTTGACTACTTTTTGGATTAACTGTTTAATAATTAAATAGCAAAAGATGCTTAATAGTGCATTTTCTTTACAAAATTTGAACCAGGTTAGGCTAAAAGTGCCCTTTGAGGAGTTTGGGGTTAAAACATATTTACAACGTAGGTTTTTTTTTCTTCTTTTTCTTAAATGCAAAATGTATAAATTTTTTTATCCAGTTTTGGTTTAGTTATTGTTCTGCGTATGTTTTTCTTTCATCACGTGACATTTTTCAGAGTCTGTATGCTCCAGCTAATGATTAATCGATACTAAATTAGCTGACGATCATTTACAATTAATTGTTTCAGCTCTAAATGTCCAATCAAAACATCCTGAAATAAAGAATTTGTTGTATTTTTTTTATGCCAACATCTGATCACTCTGCACAGGATGATGTTATCTGTAACCACAAAACCTGGAGGTTTAAACTGTCACTGCTGAAACCTTTGGTCATGACTGGAACATTATGCTTTCAAAATAAACACATTGCATTATGCAAGGACTTTTAAACTGTCCCTCCACAGACAGGAAGAATTACTGTTGTAAATTAAGCTGTTCAACAGGAATGCTTCATGTTGTTTTAGCCAATAGTTAGCCTCAGAGTCACCAGGAAGCCTTTGCTGCTCCAAAGGTGCTGACTTGACAATATTTCTGGCTAAAAGCTGTTTCACAACAGCAGCCAGAACGTCTTCTCAGCACATTCAAGCCCTCCAAGTTCACAGACAGGAACTCTGCTCAGCACACTGCAACTATTTCACACAAAAAACAAGGAAGAGTCTAAAGCCCACAAATAACCACCAGGATACAATGTTTCCAGGTTCTTGAACATGGTGTCATTTTGACAGCTTTCGTCTAAGGAACATCTCTGAAGTTTAAAAATGCAACATCCAGACTTCTAATTCACTGCACTAAAGCAAATTTACTAGAACAGAGTGTTTTAAAATGTCAGATGAAATCCTACCAAGAGGACGACGATGATGCAGATGTTCTTTGGGTCCTTCCAAAACTTTTCCCGGGGAATCACCTTGGCGTAGTGAACAAGCCGAACGGTGAAGACGAGCAGACAGAGCAGCTCCACCAGCATGGTGGCCTGAAGGCACAGAAACCCAGTGAAAACAAAACCTCACACTTTTTTAACCTGCAGGTTAAACTCAAAATGTTAGCTTTGCAAAAACATTGTTAGAAAATTTCCAGGTGGTTGTTGTTTGAGCTCAGATGATTTCATTTTATTAATTGTGCCTAAGGTTTGCACTGATTATGGTAAAAAAAAATAATAAAATAAAATCCTTCCAGTTTGCTGCTCCCACAGATTGGATTTAAGCACACTCAGTCAGTTTGATTAAAATTAAGTTGCACTTTAGTCATAATTTTACATTTATCACAGTGTTTGTTCTTTTATATTTCGTCTTCCTTTATTACCTATATTGTATTTTGATATCTGTAGTTTTGATTTGTAGTTTTTGTGCTGCCAGTCTTGCCCAGACATCAATGAGACATGGTTAGATGAAGGTTATATAAATACATTACACACATCCAGATCAGAACTTTTCAAAGGCAAACAAATGGCGAAAATGATTTATTGGGGTTTTATGTGAGAGTATGATACCACAAAGTAGTGGATATTTGTGAAAGTGAAAAGGCGACTATCGTAGTTTAAATTTTTCTCTAAATCAAATAGTGATGCAACTAACGATTATTTTAGTAATCGATTATTCGGATACAAAACTTGTCAAATTCTGCAGATTCTTAATTAAACCACCTAAACCTTTTTTTACACAGTACTAGAAATACATTAAAAAAAGAAAATAAATAAATTCATTTTCTAAATAAAAAAAAGGTTTATTGTCTAAAATGCAACAACAGCATTCCTTTAGTGAACACTTGATCATTTGTAGCAAAGGATGCATCTGCAGCTAAAAAAAATACTTCAACATGTGAAAGTTCAGCCATTTCTGCTCTACATATCAATAAAGTGTACAGCTGACCTGTTTTTTTATTTTTTGGATTAACTAATTAATAATTGGACAGCAAAAGTTGCTTAATAGAAGTCGTTTATGAAAACTGGAAAATAAATTGCACACTCAGCTGACTAGTTACAGACTTCTGACTGAGTTGCTGTCTTTCTGCAACTAGACAGGTAAAACAGTAGCTACTAAGAAATCTCTGTATCCCAACAGGCTGAGGTTTGAGTTTTTTATTTGCTTCCACAGTTAAAATATAAGATTACCAGTTTCTGATAAAACCATTGGAGTAAAAGGTGTTGCAGAAATTAATCTTCATCATTTTAAAAACTATTGGAGAAACTGTTGCTTCTTTTCCTGTTAATGCCTGAGGTAAATGTGACAGATCTGTGTTTACTAGGTGTGGACTTTAGAGCTAATTAAGCTTTTTACAGAACTTTTTTATGGGCGTTTCTTTTTTTAGTTCATAACTTCAACAAAGAAATCCCCCAGCGTGAGGAGAACCATCTGTAACGCAACGTTTTACTCATCATCCGTCAAATGTTCAGCGTCTCAGTGAAACGCTGAGACACAATGTCTGAATCTGGCAGAAAGAAACAGCAAAATGGTTTTAAATAGTTCAAACCATTATTTAAAATGGGTTTCAATTATTCCAACTTAAAATTCCATACTTCACTTTTATAGATCAAAAAATTTTTTATCTCATTTTGGATATTTGATAACAAATCACTTGAGTTTTATTATCACTGTTTTTTAATATACCATAAATCGTACTGGAGAGTTCTTAGGATTAAGGAAAAAGAGGTATTTTCAGTTTTTTCTTTTGGGAAAAAACAGTTTAAGAACCGTGGGTCCAGTTTAGACCCAGAAATAAAAGCATCTAAAGGCTAAAAATAAACAACAAAAAACCTTTTTTGAATTTCCTGAATGGATTTGGGGCTAAACTAAAACTAAGGTTTTGATGTTACCAACCAAAGAGCAACATCTTCTTGATATACTCTAAATATAAATAACAGAATAAGAAATTGAAAGTCACGTTTTCCATCTCCAATTTTCACTTTTATATGCTTATCCAGACTTCAAACATTATAGAAGTCTTTGTGTCAAAAAACGGAGCATGTAAAGGTATGACATGGAGATTGATCTGCCTTCAGGAGATCTGCCATCGTACCCACGTGGGCAGAGAAACCAGAGCCGGTTCCTCAAAGATCGCCAGCAACAGATTGACCAGGATGAAGAAATACAGGAGAATCTTTAAAGCCCAGTGGTTGTAGAGGAGGTAGAGTCTGAAAACACACAAAATGCAAACATATTACAAACCTGTAATGGAGGAAGCACCACTAAATGTCTACTATAATGTTAACCTGGTGCAGTGCACTTATTGCAGCAACTGCAGTCAGGAGGAAATACTAAATATATACAAAATCACACAGTTTCCAAAAATCGTAAGATTTTAAAAAAAGTTTTTAAGTGATTCACAATTATCATCTGTCAATATTGATAATTACTGATTCGGTTTTTCTCTTTAAATATCTGAAATACTGCAAACTGGTGTTGCAACCTTTAATATTTTATCCACAGTTTATTCTCAAGCTTTTGTACTCATTTTCTCCTTCCACTCCACACCGTTGTTTTCTTTTTTATGTTTAAGCAGTAATGAGACAAAGTAGCAAAACCTGAAACTGCTGCTGCTGCACAAGTTTCTCAGTAAGTTGTTGCTAGGTAACCAAAGAATGAGCTGTTGCTAGGGAAACAAAGAGTGAGTGAGTGAGTGAGTGAGTGAGTGAGTGAGACTTTCCTCTGCCTACATCTCCCAGAATGCTGTGCGGTTTTGGATCTGAGTTCAGTGAAATTATTGAACATTATATCTAATATCTTTTCCATTGATATTGATCACATGTACCGTGATATATATTTATTGCCCTGCCATATTGTAAGGCTATTGCTTTCTAGAGATGTGTGTGCTTTTCCTACTCTGTGTGACATATAAATAAGCCAGAAGAGGTGAAACACAGTTTTGCAAACCAAAACAGCTAAGTGAACATTTTCCAATAAAGATGACTGCCTGGTTTCATGAATTCATACATGCTTTTATCCAATGGGTGTTTGAGAACTTGATCTGTTAAACAAACATGTGATCACCTGACAGCCTGAGGGGACGTATCGAAGTAGATGTTTCTGTTGTACTGGGCATCTGACACATAGATGGTAGCCAAGTCAAAGTCCTGAAAATGCACAGACCAGCTGTTAAAAAACAAAACTGTATTGACAGAAGCAGTTTCTAAAAAACACAAGTGAAGAATGAGTCAATTTTAAATTCAATTTCCTGCTTGGCTTGAACCGTCACCTGTAGATCCTGAGAGAGGAAGAACGGCATATTAAAACCCCCCCCACTGTATTATGTACGTAGAATGCTGTCTGATTGGATTCCTGCACGAAACACTCTGCACACTTCTGACCAATCACACAATACTTTGCATAGAACTAGTTCGACCTGAGCCTGGCATAGACTCAATTTTCATCACATAACTACGTCAATGAGAGCAGACTGCGACTCTGTGGATATAAAACCCTAGCATCTTCTCTGAGACAGTGCTGATTTCCTCCTCCTTCAACATCATTTATCCGGCATGTTAGGGCCGGGCAATATGGCTGAAAAACATGTCATGATACAAGTGTTCCATATAAAGTCAAAATATCAATAATCACTGATTAGTTTTTTGTTTTAAATATCCAAAATACTTCCAAACTGGTGGTCTGACCTTTCCTCTTTAAGCACAATTTTCGGTATATGGCACCATTGTTTTATTTTTAAGCAGTTATAAGGCACGGCGGTGAAACATTAAACTGTTGCCGTGCAAGTTACTCAACAGGTTGTTGCTAGGTAACTAAAGAATGAGTGAGTCAGTTGATGCCACCAACCTTGCTTGGATGGTTGTGAGAGGTTGTCTCTGTCTACGTCTGCCAGAATGCTGTGCGGTTCTGGATCAGAGTTCATGAATAGTCTAAATGTTAAATATTCTGCCAGACATATTATCCATTTATCCTGATCACATGTCTACTATCATATATATTATTGAATTTATTGTCAATACATGTAGATATAGTCATACTCTGAATATGTCCCAACAATCTCGGCCTTACTTTTAAGAACTTTGTCTCCACTGCACACCTCATCACTGTGACATCCTGTCGTTGTATGCTACGGAGGGCCCTCAAACAATTTTCTGCCAACTTAACTTCCTCATACGGCACCACAGTTCCTCTCCACAAAGACACAGCACTACTTCATCTGTACTTCTCTATCAGCACTGTCAACGTAAACATTAGATCTGTAGTTCACTCAACACTAACAACTACACTGCTAACTAAACAGCCTCTCTCTCCATGATATGATGATGTTTTGTTATTTTAAGCCCTCTGTTTGCATGTGGTACAGCTCTGCTAATCTACCTTGGTTCCCAAATTACACCCACATTCATTCTTTTGCAATTAAGATTGTGTTAAACAATCTTTATGCCAATGGCGCTATATAAATAAAATGAAATGAAACAAACAAACGTGACGTAATATTCAAGTGGATCCAGGATCCTGGGCTGGACAGTAAATTAATAACAATATATGTTGCGATATACGCATGATGAATATTAATAGATATTATAGCCGATAAAATGCTCGGTTTCACTGAACTCCGATTCAGAACTGCACAGCATTCTGGGTGATGTAGACAGAGGAAAGGCTTTAGCCACTCAACCTCTGACGATCAGCTGAGCAAGATTGGTGGAATCAACTCACTCACTCACTCTTTGGTTACCTAGCAACTCACTCACTCTTTGGTTACCTAGCAACTCACTCACTCTTTGGTTACCTAGCAGGCTGAAAACTTATATTATTAATAATTTTATAATATATTGGTATTTCTCCGATAAACAAAACTGGGCCGATATTAACCGCCGATATTTATTTCCTTCCTGTTGCCATTTGTTTCTGGAGGAGTGAACCAAGTTGGTCATATGACAGTGATTGTGGGGAGTTTAACTGAAGCAAAGAAGGAGTGATGAAGTCAGGAATATGGTTGTTTTTTCCCCCCAAAGTTTCAAAAACAACAGGAACCTTAATATCGACCTAAATTTATTCATTGGTGCATCCTTAGTTAGAATGGCCCAATCAAAGTCCACAATTTATTCCAACTGTGTCAAGATTTGAAAATTGACATGACAGGCACCTTTCCAACCAATCTGAATGATCTTGAGCTACAGTTCAGTGAAGAGCAGACATTTTATTCACACTATATACTGTATGAAATCAATATAGATATTTATAAGATCATGTTGCATTTGGTAATTTAATTTAAACTTTTTTAAATGCCATTCTTGCAGACAGCAAAGTAAGCTTTTCATTCAACAAGCAGGCATGTTTCTGCTGTGCATATGACAGATAAATGTTGAAATTAAATATTTTAGTCTCTGGAAAGCTGTCAGAGACATATAAAGACAAATTAATCAAAGGACGCTCCAATAAGGATTTATCTCGGGGTAACTGAATCCAAATGCACTCCAAGGATAAAACTGCTCAGATTTATCTTTGTTAAACATTCTGAAAATGAGCAAGTCACTTCCCAGTTATCTTCTACTTTACGTTGCTGAAATCCAACTGGTTTGTGGCTGTAATGAGGCATGAAAACGTTCAGATTGTGTAAATATTTCTGGACCAACCACATCTTCTGGTCTCTTCATCCTCTAACTGTTGTGAAACAGAAGGAGCTGCTCTCCAGAGCACAAAACAACAGATGTTCTCAAAAATCATCACAGAAACAGAAAATTACTTCAGTTATCTACAGACAAACCTCACCGGCTAACTGAGAACAATGCTGTGTGATGAAGTTATAAGGCTGACAATTAAAGATGTTACATTCAAGAATGCAATGAAGGAAAACGATCTCACTTTAACACTTTCTGTAACCTGCAATATAAACAAAAAGGGAAAAGATGCATGATAATCCATCATGAAACATAACATTTAATGGATTAGATTGGATTAAATAAAAATTCACATTTAAAATTTTGATCATTTTCAAGAGAAGTTTCAACGAGACAAAGTTTAAAGAATTTATTAGAATTTTTGATTTAAAAAAAAAAATCAGCTGAGAGTTTCTGATCCCGACTCTTCCTCAGCTGTTTCTCTGCTTTATGGAGCTGAAAGGACAAGAGTCCAGAAGTTTACTGCTGTGCTCTGGCATAAAAAGCTGCAGAAACACATGATGCAAGCAGAGGAGGACCAGGTGTGCGTGGGTTTGCGTGTTCATGCTCTCACCTCTTGGGTTTTTGCAGGACTCCCTCCGTTCGGAATTCCTTTTCCTGCAGACGCGTCAGGAATGTTTTCGTTTTTCTCCGCTGGTTCCGACATCTCAAAAAAAAAAAAAAAAAAAACTCCCACACAACTTTTCCTAAACTTCTCCTCGGATTCGGGAAACTTCAATAAAACTTTTAAAGCTTTATATGTCGAAGGTTTTGCCTTGTTATTTCAGCTGAAAGACCAGAACTCGTTAATGATCCTTCCTTTAGCTGACAGCGTGATTACAGCGCGTCCACGTCCCTGGAGAAACATCAGATGTTTTCCTTTCCGGCGCACATGAAAAGAATTAGGACATCCATCCCCATTTCAGCCTTCCTGTGATCTGCTCCAAGCTGCCAGTCCTGCTCTAATAAACCACTGCTGCTGCTGCTGCATTCAAAGACCAACGGAAATATGAACTACAAACAACGTATCTTAAAATCCCTGGCAAATTATTGATAAGAAGGAGGGAAACTGACGTATTTGCATTCGGTGTGCAGCACAGAATATTTATCTATTCTTGAGTATTACACATTGTTTCATTCACCACTGCGTGCAGTAAGTTTTCATGGTGACATTCAGTTTTACCCACATTTCATTGAGATCCTAAAGGCAACACCAGGCGTCATGTGATTCACAGCAGCAGCATAACGGAAACAGATAGTTTTTTAAAAATCCTGAAATTTACAGAAAACATTTGTAAATGTTTTTGCAAACATGAAATAAACTTGTTCTTGTTCTTCTTTTCTTGACTGTTGAACTGACACTAATTTGGTAAACACTTGTGTTTGTAACATTAATGATCATTTTGGAACATGAATGTCCCAAAATGATCTTCTGAATAAACTTTTTATCAACTTATTTTGATTTAATTATAGTTTTATTTTTCCCATAAGGTGACTTTTTATGTAGAAACTTGAATACAGATAAGTTTTTATTTTGTATATTTTAAACGTGTTAAACAAAATCTTTTGTTAAATTCAAGTTTGAAATAAAACCTTACTCGAAAAACAAATACATGAGACGACATTTGTAGTCATCTCAAGGGATAATTACAAATGTTGTCATTTGTAATCTTGTACAAATGAGATTATCTTTGAAATTATTTTTGGTATTTCAGTAAAGAAACACGAGCCGATGTGATCTTTGCTAAAGTCTCCAGGTTTACCATTTAGTTTTCTTTCACGCCATCTGCTGAGCATATCCATCAATGCTGCAACATGTGGTCTTGAAGACCTTTTATGACATCAGCAGTCAGTTTCTTTTTTGCTTGAACGAGGATCCATTGATCCCATCTGAACATGAAAAATGTTGGGAAACATGGAGTAATTCCTATATATAGATATGGTTTTAGGGATAAAAACTATGTTTGGGATACTTATATATATATATATATATATATATATATATATATATAATCCAACATTTTCACTGTTTCTCTAAATTTTCTAAAACTATATTAGGGATAGACTAAAACATATAGCGCTATTAACATGAGTTTTATTAGAAGTTGAGATTTGGACTGTTTTTTTTTTCTTTTGTTGCAGGTAGGCAGGTTTTACGGGTTTTACTGGAAACGGTCAAACATTGGCACCGTTTTGTTTTTTTATGCGCGTGAGGCGCATGGACATATGAAACCAGCGCTCTGCTATTTATCCTTTCTGTAACTCGGCTTTATAAAATGTCTTCTCTGATCTCCTAAGACGAGAGAAACCTCTCCTAACCTAAATGATTGAAAATTTTTGTGGATCCAACTGAGATCATCTCTGTGTTGACTGAGGCCTGTTACTTTGGTGCCGACCTGTTGATGATGGGCAAGAGTGGACGAGTAGGCCGCAGGAGCGCCATGTTTGAAATCACTGCGTTTGTTATTGGATAAGTTACTTTTCGGAAATCTTATTCAAAGCCTCGAGAAATATCTCGGGGAGAAAAAACATGGCTAATAAGGCGATCTACAATCAAACTGAGGATTGGTTCCATTAAGCTGAGGATGAGGACGTGTTAACAGTTTGCTTAATCCGTTAAGTGGCGGCTTCACCGGAGGAAATGGCCGCTTGTATCTACCCATTTATCTTCCAAGTAACAAATGAATAAATCACTTCATGTTCATAAAGGTTCAAAAACAACCAAGCAAGTCCATGGGTAGCACATCTAAGGCCCATTCAGTGACACTGAGGGGTCAGTGGATTGGTGGCAATTGAAGTTCAGCATTTTGGTGCATCGCTTTAGTAAACCAGGACTTTTTTGGGCAGTAAGACAGAAAAACTCAACAGATTGTAATGGGAAGGCAGCCCAACATCAGATCGATTCATCTCTGTTTGCCGCTGCGCAATAAAAGCAGTGATGTATCTGCATTTAATCCAAGAAAATATGAGAAGAGAAAGTTTTATCTTATTTGTTTAGTCACTTCAGCAGCAGTCTGAAAAGTACAGGCATTCATACATTCACTAACATCAGTAAAAGAATAAATGAAAACAGTGATTTATTCTGCTTTGTAAAGCTTTGATAAGAAACATCAAAATAAAGATACAGAAACATGAGGTGAGATCCTGCACAGTAATTTGGTTAAGTATTCTCTTAAAGTTTTTATTCACTAAAAAATGGTTTTTATCCTTTATATAATTGTATAATATACAGCCGACCCTCTGATATGTTTGGTTTTACAGCATTCTGACAGCAGCTTAAGTCTAAAAACATCTGCTGTTTAACATAGCTTTCTTTTTTTTTTTCCCCAGAAAAAAAATCAGTTTTAAAACTCTTTACAGAAACATGTTGGACTGCAGACAAACTGTAAGGATTAGTTTAAAACTCATATAGTCTGCAGACAAACTGTAAGGAAATAAAAAAATATTCCTCTTCTAGTTATTCCAATGTTTAAATAACTTTAAACATTTTTACTTTAATCATATTTCAAAGAGGTTAAGTGTACAACTCATCAGCTCAAAATCAACAAGTTAGATTAACAGATTCCCAAAGATTTCCAGCATCAGGATATACTGTTTGGCCTGGTCCAATTTTAAAAATAAAGCAAAGCAAATAAATCTGCAAAGACAAAGTTATAAAACAAAATGGATACAGGTTTAATTTGCCATTTCCCAAAGACCAAGCACAGAGTCTTCACTTCCCAAACCCTCCATCCTTCTCCCCAATCACCAAATCAAAATCATTCATCCCTTCATCAATAAATCTTTAAACATATATCTTGGTGGCATGGTCATTGCTAGTAAAGTTGCCATTAAAATCATAAATTTATACTTTGCCAATTGCTTATTTTTTGGGCCAGCTGACCTATGGAAATATTTCAAATTAATATTGATTATCAAGCCAAAATAACTCCTGATGACCTGCTGCTTTAGATGATATTTAACAGATTCACATAGCCACATTTCTTCTACTAGATTATAACATAATTTTAGAAAAACCTTTTTAATTCATCAGTTTTTAAAGTGAATTTAAAACATCCCCTAGCAAACATACGTATCCAAAAATATGGGTAAATAATAATAATTAAAAAAAATACCAGAACCCATTTGAAAAGCTAATCATCTTTGTCATGTTTTTAAATATAGAAAACAATTAAAGCTACCCCATTCAGTTGTATTGCTTTTTATGCAACAGGCAGCTTTTATTTTATTATTTTTTTCAGCTGAAACTAACTTAATCCACAAGACAGAAACTGGTGCAAGCAACTGGAACTAAAAGTGCAACTCAGGTGGAAAAGAGTGAGTAAAGTAAAGTACAACTCAGGCAAACAAAGCTAAAGATTTGCAACCTGTCTGAACATTCATGATAACATTTCCAAACCAAACATCAACATGTTCTGCCCTCATGATGTGACAGAAAAAAGTTAACCCAACACAACAAAAGCACATCTTAATCATTTTTAGTTCAAATATTTTAATACACTTGAAATAAGACCAAACTAGCTCACAAGTAAATTTTCTGCAATAAATAGGTGCATGTTTTAAGAAGATAATTCCTTAATAGTGACAAAAAAGTAATAGTTCACACTGAAAAGATTCAAATTAAAAAAATGAGTTAATTTGTTACAAGTAATCAAATTAAGTTAATCCACGAAAATATTTTAAATTATATTATAGTTTGGCAAACGTAATGCGATTACATGTAACAAATGAACTACATTTTTTATAAACGAGCTCAATTCTTTGTTTCAGTGCATAATAAGACATTTTTCCCATAAGTCTAATAATCTGTCAGAGGAATTTGTACTTTTTCATCAATATTAAGAAATTATTGAGCTAAAATAAGCTACTTTATCTTGATGAAAAGTTACTTATAAGTTATTTGTGTCCTATTTTAAGTGAACAAATATATCTGCACTAAAAACTAGACCAAAAAAACTTGGTAATATTTTGTGTTTTTGCAGTGAAGTGCTTTTTTAGAGGAGTTTGGGCCTGAGTGGGTTGGGTCTGACTGAGGAATAGGCCCCGATGTGCGTGACGAGGTTGGGCTCCACGCTGTGCGCTCTTTCTCCGGGAGTGGACCTGGCCTTGCGGTAAAGGACCATATCCTTGGCGTTCCCTTTATAGCAGAACGAGCCATCCAGGAAGTCCGCCACCCTTAGCGAGGCGTTGCCGGGGAAAAGCATGGCCGGGGTGCAGCACTCGGTTGCCGGGGAGACGGCGTACAGCTGCGGGGAGATTCTCCGCACCTCCAAGAGGTAGTGCCTACCTATGAGCTCGGCGGCCACCATAAAGTAGAGGGTGAAGAAGACGAGGTGGTTGGCTGACAGAGTGAAGGAGAGGGAGCCGGGATTACAGTAAGGGATTGAGAGGAGGAGCGCGGTAGCCCCCACCAAACCGAGCCCCACCCACTCCAGGATGCGGTACGGTTCAGGGTTCCAGTAGCGCTGCAGCCTTTCAGGGTGATACAGCTTGACGTACAGCGTGTGGAGGGCGAACCGGCGAGAAAGCAGATCCTTAACCACTTTGAAGAAGTCCTCTCCAGGCAGAGCGTCATCCTCCAGGAGGATCATGTTCTTGGGCTTGACCAGCTCCCATGCCTGGCGGAGACAGAACACGTAATCCCTCTTCTCCCTCTCGAAGGTGTTGGGTGACTCCCTGTTGGCCTGCTGCTCTTGATTTGAACGCCGTATGACCTTGAAATGACCCTCCAGCAGCTTTGCGTCCTGGTTTTCCTCCGGGCCGCTCTCCACATCACAAAGCAGCACCTCAGCGCATCGCCGACCCCCACAGCCGCCCGCGATTCTGCTCAGCTGCCGCATCACCTGGAGCAGGTAGTGGAAGTGCCGTGCCTCGTTGCGCCTGGCCGTCACCACGGTCACCAGCAGCTCCGGATTCTGGGCGACGTCGCTGAATCTGGTCGACTCCATTGGGGAGCCGCTCTGCCAGAAGTGCAGAGCGTCCTGGCCTCGATCAAGGCTCTTCTGTAGGACCTCATCGCTCATGGAGTTCAGGTACGTGAACCTGAAGAAGTAGTAGGAGTAGAGCAGGCGGTGGCAGCACAGAGGCAGGACGACGCAGAACGTGATGACGGACAGGGTGAGGGCTTGAGTCAAAGCGCTGGACCATCGCATGTGCTGACTGAAGAAAACCTTCCATTGACGCATTGATGAAAACGAAGAATTGAACCCTGTCGGCAGCTCAAATAACTCCAATAAGCAATGAGGCCGATCCGAACTCTTCAGATCAACATTGAAAACGGTTTGTGTTGAGGAATTAGAGGCAATGAAATCAGATAACTCTGCTGTGAACTGATAGCTCTGAGGAAAACTGATCCAGCTGTTGGCACATCTTCATCATGTAAACAAAGACGTTCCAGGTCTATCCTAGATGCCTGAAGAAAAAGACAGAGTTTATGTTAATATAATGTCTGTGTGTCCTTAAATAGTCATAAGCATCTAAAATTAAGGACATAAAATGTCTTAAATTAATTGAAAAACAAAAAGTTTGGCTTAAATACTTTAAAAAGTTATAAAACATCATATATTCACCAATTGAGAAACCAGTAACAAACATTACATTTCATCAAAATTATCAATACACATCAAATATGTTGGTCAAAAGCAACTCTTAATTTAAAGGAACTCAGTGTTTCAGCTGTTTTGCAGTTTTCTGGAAGTTTGTTCCAGATTTGCGGTGCACAGAAAATGCACTTCTGGAAGCAGTTCTGCTCCAAAAAAACGGAAACAAATTATTGTATTTTCTTTTTACAAGGTGTCTGCTGAACGTGGCAGTCTGACAAAGGTAATTGTTGAATTATTCAAGTGTTTGGTGAATGGATGCATCTAAAAGTTGCAGGCTTATAACTTCAGGCACTGAAGTTATAAACCTCTTTGAATTACCAGTCTATTCTGCTATTTTTTTTTTTAATCAATGCATCGACGCTAAATAAATGATGTAAATGGCATAAGTGCTACCTTATTATTATTATTTTTAAAGTGAACTCTCATTTTTAAGGACTTTCAACTTGTAAAGTTTTGTAAAATCTCATTAATCAGATAGATTGATCAGTGATTCATACAATCAGAAGTGGGCAGAGTCAACAGAAATTGTGCTCAAGTAAGAGTAGCCCTACTTCAAGATATTTTCACTCAAGTAAAAGTAAAAAGTAGCCATTCAATAAATTACTCATGAGTTAAAAAGTATTTGGTAAAAAGTCTACTCAGTTACTGAGAAACTGGTCAAATTATCAATCATTTAATACTTAGAAATTACATCATCGGATGGACCAAAGTGTAACGTTAAGTGGAATTTAAGGACCAAAATGACAAATTCATATATATAAATCATTTTCTTTCAGTATAAAACTTATGAAACTGTTACAAAAACTGCAGGTGTGTCTCTGTGTATGGTAAATTTTTGGTTAAAACATGTTTTGTTTTTTATTCAGTGGGTAGAGTATGCAGAAGTTTTTACTCAAGTAAGCGAACTTCATAATAAAATTATTCAAGTGAAAGTAAGAAGCACAGCGTAGAAAAAATACTCTTAAAAGTACATTATTCAAAAAAAGTTAATCCAGTAAATGTTTTTGAGTTAATGTAACTATTTACTACCAAACTTTGTATAGAAGAAGCAGAGCGTATTTTCTAGTGCTGCTCCTCAGAGATTACTACAGGACAGCTAACATCATGCAGCCACGCCCCTCTCGCTTCTAGCAGGTACATGACACAGGAAAAATCAGAAAAACCTGTTTTTTGATTCATCATATTCAAACCGCATGTTTTATTGGACCATACCAGGACACTGAGTTCTTCAGCTCGTACTATACATGAATTTTCAAGCTAAACTCCATTACAGCTATAATGTTGTCAGAAATAAACATCACACTCAACCAGCCCTGTTGTTTCTGTATCAGCCTGTTGTACAAACTGTGCTAACTGTACTGACAAACAGGCTCTAAAATCACATTCTGCTCATTTAAGTCGTGGACCTACCTCGTTATTGTTGACTTTTAATATGGCAGTTCTAGTTCCGTTCGTCGCTTCCGCCGCGTCAACACAGCAACGTCGATACCAAAGATCAAAGTACAACAGGCTAAGCTAACCACAAGAACCTGCAAGGCAGCGAACAAGCCAACTGAAGCAAATTATCGATCATATATCGCTGCTTCAGACCGTAAAACAAGGATAGTGGACTCACGTTGAGCTGAAGAGCAGCTGCTGTTCGGCAACAGCTGCCATGTCCGTCGAAAAGTAACCACATACTCCCAGTTACGGTAAAAGACCTCGTCCGAACACCGTAATACTTAGAGTAAAGGCGCAGCGGCGCGATTCCTCTGCTGGCCAGCAGGTGGGGCCACCGGAGCTGAAACAACTTACTGTGTACTTGGTGGGGTATTTTCAGCCTCTGAATCGATGGATATGACGTTGAAATTTATTATTTATTAACAAAATATGTGGAAAAACATTGGAGAAGTCGTATGTTTAATAAAAAAAAAAAAAAGCATGATATATATATTGAAATATCACTAAACAATGTAATTTAAGACAAACATTTATAGAGCACATTTAAGTCAACAGGTTTGAATATGTAAGACAAAAATTTTGACATTTTGCTTTATGCTGGTAGTATATTTGTACATAATCAAAAAATAAAGGGCTGTGAAAAAAATTCAATTAAGACATTGAAAAAAATTCAAGGAAAGCATTTTATTGAAAACGTTGAAAACAGAATACATAAATGACAAATTCACAGAATTACCAAAAGTAATACAATAATTCCATTCATCCATGCATTCATCCATTCATCCATCTGTCCATCCATCCGCCCCTTCCTGGTGTTTCCTGACCAGAATATGTCCAAAAGAAAACCTGTATGACTAAACCAAAACCTGTCTGATTACACATGCCAAGGAAGTTGAAAAAGCATCAAACAATTTATTTATTTAGGTTTTTTTTTTTTTTTTACATTTCACTTCAGGTTTAGATCCATTTTTTCTATTCTTCCCACCAAAGATTATAAAAGTGTTTGAAATTTATAATGGAAATTTAATAATTGGTTACTGAAGAATAACTTGGTAATTCCTCTGCATTTATTTCTTTAAGTTTTTTTTTGTTTTTTTTGCTGAACTATTGACCTTTAAAAACAGAAACTGTGACATCAGCTATAACATTCCTGGAATTAACATCTTGTCAAATCAATGCCCACTGTGTCCCATTTTAATGAACTCAAACTTCAGCTTTTTTTAAGTATATCACTAGATTACAAGTGAAAATGCATAAAGTTTGGTAAGCAGGAAATAGAGGTCCCACCCTCGGTTTCTTAACTTCTTCAACAGCAAAAGAGAGCGGGCGGTGGTTGAACCGGTTGATCTGGAGGCTCAAGTACAACACCGTCCTCCTCCCTGCCTTTCGCTCATGTAAATGTCTTCTGTTCAATAAAGACTTTTTGTGCTTTCATGCAAAAAACTATACTGTTTGTAACTTTAACTTGTGTAAAACATGTGAATATAACTTCAAAACATCAGCCAAAGACAACATTTTAAGAGTATTTGCAGTATAACAGTGAGTGGATTACTCAGCTTATTCCTGAACAGAAATTAAAATATAGAGTGGGCTTCAGTTTAAACTGCAGAACTTGTCAAATTATTTTTATATTTTTCACATATGTTAAAGTTCAGTGTTTTTCCAATTTCACTGTTTTGCTATATAAGACCAGCACCAATGTTGCAGATACCTGCAGTGGTGGTTTAATTAATCTACGACTTTGAATCCAGAGTTAATCAGAAGTTTTATCTTCCAGTGGAGTGTGTGTTGTGTGTGACGTACAGAGCGATGTTCGTCAACGACAGAAACAAACGCATTTTAGGAATGTGGCTATTAACTGATCTGATGTTCTGCTCTGGCCGTGCTCCAGAAAGCTGAAGAGTTAAGCTGAACTCCAGAAATTTGAGCGTAATGAACAGTAGATATTGATATAATGAGGATTTTTAAAAACTAGAAGGAGTTAGCACAGCTAATAATCCACGTGCTCTTCGAAAAAGACACAACTTATCAAACACATCCAACAGATGGTTTGGAGAGAAGATGATGGTTAAAGACAACATGTGCATTCTTAGAGAAGCAGATTAACAGATAAAGACCTGCAGCTATCCAGGAGTTAAACCGGTTTAGATAACATTCTGGAAGTTTCTCAGTCAGCAAAAAACAAAGCAAAGTACAAAAAAACTATTTGAATGACATAAAATGAAAAATAAACAGATAACTTGTCGCCTACAATGCTTTGTTTTCCCTCTTGTATGCAAAGCAGCACCAAAATATTTCGCAGTGTGTCTGGAATCTCACCTTCGTTCAGATCACAAAAATTCAGGAACAAAAGAGAAAGAAGGTTATTGAGATATGTCAGACTGGAAAAGGTTATAAAGCAGTTCCTGAAGCTTTGGGGCTCTGGTGAACCACAGTAAGCTCGTTTTATCCACACATATAGAAACATAAACTAAGTCTGACTCAATAAGCCACAGGTGTCAAACTCAAGGCCCGGTGCCAAATCGGGCCTCCATAGCTTTTTATTTGGCCCTTTAGACTCCAAATTACATCAATACGTTATTCCAGTTTTTCACAAATTGGCAAAATTTACACAAAATCAACAGATCCCCTTTTTTTTTCTTCTGATTTTATTGTCAAAAATGTTGAGTTTAAGCGACTGCAGCCTCAGGCTTACTTGATTCCACGTTATAGTCCGTAACCAATACGGCGAGTAACAAACAGTCACATGTAGCATCATACATTAACACCAATGTCATAAAAATTCCTTATATACATTTCTAAATTGGCACCATAAAATCTGTAATTTTGATTGCAAAAACACTAAAACAATCACAAATTCCTGGAGGAACAGCTATTTATTGATATTTTAACAGTTTAGTTGGTTTTGTCAATATATTCTGGGACAATCGGCCCTTTAGGAACATTCTGATTTTTCATGTGGCCCAAAATTAAAATGAGTTTGACACTCCTGCAATAAGCAATACATCAATTAGTAGGATGATAAATTAAAAGGAGCTCGATAGTTTGCTTATGTTCTTCTAGACGTTTTTTATTCATCTGAAGTTTCAAACTATAATTATGTAATCCATTCATGAGTAATGACCAGTGACGTAATCCTGTCTTTTAGGAGTTGTTGCATTTCTGATCTTATCATTTTACTGATTTAGTTGAAGATTATACTAAAGGAGACTTTTCTATCTAACAACAGGTTTGCAGAGCAAAGAGATAACGGAGGAATTTCAAGTTTCAGCATTTTTCTAAAGGAATTGCGTCAGCATGAACCATTGTTTGGATGTTTTTGCTGATGCTGAAGTTAACCGGATCAACCATCATATGAAGTATAGAGTATAATTGACAATTGTAATGCATTTAAATGTTTTTTTTTCTATTTTTCATTCATTACTGCTGACTTTTCTGGGATATACACTCCAGGGAAAACTAACAACTATCATAACCGTTTTCTGCTTGTTGTCATAATCTGCTGCACCTGGGTGTAGCTCTTCTTTTTTGGGGGGATTATTTTTTCCTTGTTCTGATTTGTTATTGCTTCACTGTGATTCCTTTTTGTTTGTTTTGTTCAACAGTTCTCATCCAGTAGTTTCGTTCACTGGGTGTGCACCGTTTGTCACCCAGTGAGTAAATCATGCACAGGGTTGGCTTTGTTTCAACTCCCAATTCATGCAACGCATCAGCCCGGTGGATCAGATACACTGCAAAAACGCAAAATCCTACAGAGTATTTCTAGTGGAAACATCTCAGTGTACATGAAATAAGACACAACTAACTTATAAGTACTTTTCAGCAAGCTTATTTTGAGTCAACAATTCCATAATATTGCTGAAAATGTTTTAGTTCCACTGGCAGATTATTTCACTAGAAACATGGGAGAAATGTCTTGTTATAAGTTAAATAATCTGCCAGTGGAACTAGAACTTTTTATTAAATATTAAGGAATTATTTACTCTATATTATGCTGAAAAGACACTTGTCTTATTTCAAGTGTATTGAGATATTTGCACTAGAAACAAGATAAAAATACTTGGTAAGATTTTCTGCTTTTGCTGTGATGCAGGTCAATGGGAATGACTGATTTCATTTTATCGTAAAGCATCCAGAAAAGCGCTATATAAGAGTGATGTCGCTTCATTTCATAAAAATAAGAAAAGGACAAATTTACAGCATTTCCCTGATTATATTAAGAACCCACACTGTAAAACACCTGAGTTGTGTCAACTATCTTCCACTCTGTAAGTCAAATAAATGTATCCAGTTTTAGATTTTGAACCTAAATGTGAGTTTGTGAAAGATAAAGTTACAGCAGTAAGTTGTGTTAACTTTTTATTAATTTTGTCAAACCTCCAAGAGTTGAATAAAGTAGAGTTTTTAGATTAGCACTGAAAAAAACTGAAAGAAGAGAAAGACAGGAGTGGGAACTATTTCCCAGAATGCTTAGCGGCATGTTTCTGTATCCTGAGATGGAAATGCGTTACATTGATCTGTTTTATTCAGGCAAATGTTCATTTTAAAGCCTGAGGATAATGTCCTGTTTACACTAAATGTTTCTGAGCTGAATTCATTGTAATGTTTAATAAAATTCATTATCAGATCAGAAATTTTGTTCATAAAATTTGAAACAATAATTTTAATTATTCTAAAGTAAAATAAGTATTTATATTATGAGTATAATAATAGAGAAATGTGGCTCTTTAACCAGGTGAAGGTAGTTTATTCCTTTCATATTGTGAAATAATTATTTGGATTAATTTGCAGCATTAAGTTAAAACTCGCAATTCAAGATTAATGAACTTAAAAAACAATGCTTAGACAACTTGTCTCTTGGTGTTAAATCAACTTCATGAACTTTAATTTCTGAGTTAAAACCAAAACAATTTTCTTGTTGCCTTAAATTACATTTTCCAGGCAGCAGGTGGACTTTCATTTTCAAGTTAAACCACCTTCAAATGTTTTACAGTGTAACATTCAGCTTAACGTTTCATCACAGATGGAGGAACAGAGTTTTACTTGCTTTTGCCACCATGTAGATGAGGTATGTGGTGTTGTTTTTGTTTTGGGATGGAGTGCTTTCCTCTCAGCCTGTAGGATAGGATGACAGTGGCAGGAAACTGGATCCAGCAAGTCGATTGTCCGAGGTGTTTGTTTGACAGCTCAGCTGCCCGGCAGCCCGGTCCTGCCAAATAAGATGCTCAACATCTCCATGACTCTGTTGTTTACAAACTGAGGTGTAATAGACTGCAGCACTTCAACAACAATGTGTCTATTTCTGTTGTAAATAAAGTAAATGCCTAATCAGCAGTTTGACATCTTTCTCTGACTTGTGGATCTGCTATGAAACAAATGAGAAAAGGAGAGTCAACATAAACCACTTTACACAAATCCTTACTGATCAGATCTTTACCAAAGTTACTAACATTGGATTTTGAGTCAATGAATACAATTAATCATTTTTTAAATAAATTTTGTAGTGACTTTATTTTATAATAACCTGCTGTTTGTGTAATTTGAGGACAAAAATGTTTTAGACACTCTCTATCTAGCTTGATTGAGCTCTGATATTCCCTAAGACAGCAGCTTCAAATTCATTTTGGGCCAAATCAAGACCATGAATGCTCTTACAGGGATAGTTATTGATCAAACCTGTTCACCAACTGTTAA
Organism: Brachyrhaphis roseni; assembly: GCA_903066815.1. Lineage (NCBI taxonomy): Eukaryota > Metazoa > Chordata > Actinopteri > Cyprinodontiformes > Poeciliidae > Brachyrhaphis > Brachyrhaphis roseni. Next base: position 23,201 of record CAEFZY010075369.1, read on the forward strand.
AATATCAATAAATTCTTAAAATTAAATAATATTATTGAACATCTTTTCAGTCCCTCCAGGGTTTTGTGTTTGTGTTACTAATTTGGAAATATTTGTGCTTATTTATGATGCTAAATGCAAATTTTATCACTCACTCTATAGATCATGGACTATAATGCCAGTTCAATTAAAGCTGAGGCAGCTGTTTAGTACAAGTAAGAAAGTTTTTGACAATTTTTGAGAAAAATCTGCTGTAAACTCCCAACTATGTATGATGCAAAAAAGTGGGGAGATTTTGTGTGAATTTCCACGATAATTCTCAAGAAACTGGAGGGACTGATTGATATATTTTGACAGTAAACAGATAAAATACTGCATTGATTTGATTGATAACATAACATATAAGCACATTTAGTGTTTAGTCGAGAAGGCCACATAAAAAGCTGTGGTGGACCGGATTTGGCCCATGGGTCTTAAGTTTGACACATGTGCCATAAAACAATGGACAAAAATGTCAATTTCTTTACCAAAAAAGGTTTTGCAAAGTGTTCATTCACTGGGTGTGAACAGAAATCTATCCATACCTTGTTAAGACAAACAAGTTTGCAAATATTCCTAATTTTTGCGCCAATTTTTAGATAAACTTGTCATTTATGGTAGAAATTAGAGGAGCAGTTTTTTGTTGTTGTTCCTCTTGTGTTGTTGTTGTTGTTGTTTTGTTGTTGGCAGCAGCTCTGCCTCACGTTGCCATGGTGATAAAGTAGCCTCTGGTCAAAGATTAATTAGTGCGTCTCTCCCCGTCAGTTTGTATCACGACCTCAGATCCATCCTGCGCCGTGCGGGCTGCCGGGCGTGTCTGCGCTCGGCCGATGGGGATTCCGGTTTTTCCAGTCGGCTCCTTCATGCTTTAAAGCCCGGCAGGTCTGAATCCTCGTCAGTCTTTCTTCAGCAGCAGCTTCAGCTTCAGCAGCAGATCCGCGGAAATGGCTTCCAACACTGCAATGATGGGCCACCTGCCCAACGGCGTGGGGGTTTGCACCACCATTCCGGACATCCTCTACGTGCCTGAATTGGTAAGAAATGGCGTCTGCGGCGGTTTGAACAGCAACTTACAACAGAGCAAGAGTTTATTTGTATTATTTTATTTCACTTTTCCCCCATAAAGAGGAATTTGGCGCCTCCATGTGCGCAAAATTAGCTTTTACGCAAGGATCAAACTAACCTCCTACAAAACTTTATAGAAAGTTGCAGAACTTGATAAACTGATCTGAACTCTCTTTTTGGTAGTTTTATCATCCTTAAGTTTAAAAATAAAATCAAGTTTAATGGCATTCCTCTAAACAAGTCTGGTCAGTTTTTCCAGTGGCTATTTTTTACTTCCTTAAAAATTGTTGTTTAAAAGCTGAACAAATCTAAAATTAGAAGTAAAAATCCTTTGTGAAGGTAGAAAAATTGATGGTTAATGTAGGTTATATAGGATGGGACAGTAAAGAGGTGCATTTGTTTTTGTGACGCCGGAAGCAGTTTTCCTCCAATTTGTTTTTCTTCTTCTCACCGCTTAAACCTAAAACCGGCTTAGCCTTTAAAAATATTTCCCATATATATACTGCATAGTAAATCTGTGTAAATTTGAGCCATCCTGATTTCTGCTTCTATGGTTTTAAAGCAACAAAGGAGGAAAACTGGGAGAGAAATATATTAACTTGAGCCAAATTGAGTCTCACAGAACGTAAAGACTGAAGACCCAACTAAAAACATAAAAATAAAAATTTAAGCCATAATTTAAAAGTGGTAGAGTAAATAATCTTCCATTTTACAGTCTGTCACTCACTTGTGAATAATTGAGCTTAATATAGATATTGCATTAAACTGATTATTAGGAGCTGCTACGATTAAAGAAAGAGGTGTAGCAATATTTTCTAAATTAACCGATTGGGTTTAACTTTTTACCTAAAATATTTTTTATCTTGTTATTTTTGCAGTTTTACTCTTTAAAGAGTAACTGAGAGAATAATAAGCTGCTATTAGTCAGGCTTTCTGCTGAGGTAGCCAACCTGTGGTCCATTTCCCTGCCGGACAGAACACAATAAAAAACAAACAGAAAGCAGAAAATTCTCCAGACTCACATATTTCTCTCATTTTGTTAGTGAGAGGGAATGTATAACAGTCTTCTGCAGCTCAATTAAAGTCCAGAAAAGTGTCTGCAACAACTCTATTGACTCCCAAAAGACAACACTTGAAGGACTAGGAAACAGCTTCATATGCAGACCAACACATTTCGGTTTGCGGCCTTCATCCTTCAAATGACGCTGATGAAGACCACAAGTTGAGTCAGTTACACCCTGAATAGGAAGATCAGTTGATTTGCAGTTGGAAAGTTGTGGGTTTGGATCCAGCTTTCTCCTCACAGACAACACACATCAAGCCAAGTCGATTAACATGATGTAACAGTGTTTGGGGCGCGACGGAGGAACACTTTGAGAGATTTTTGTCCACCTGATCAACAGTGATGTCTGGAGGAGAGGGAGCTCCATGAAGTCACTGCAGTACCTGTTCTGGCTTCTCATTAAAAGAAGTCAGAATCTGTAAAGATTTGCTCAGTTTTAATAGCGTAAACTTTTTAAATGTAGCCAGTCTCTGATTGTGATTGTCCTGCAAATCTATCAGGTGGTCTAAAGGTGTTTTAACTTGAAAATGAAGGTCCACCTGCTGCCTTGAAAATGCAATTTAAGTCGACAAGAAAATTGTTTTGGTTTTAACTCAGAAGTTAAAGTTTATGGAGTTGATTTAACAACAAGAGACAAGTTGTTTAAACATTGTTTTTTAACTTCATTAATCTTGAATTGTGAGTTTTAACTTAATGCTGCAATTTAATCCAAATAATTATTTCAATATGCAAGAAAAAAAACTGAAGAGCCACATTTCTCCATTATTTTATTCACAATATCAAGTTAAAATAGCTACTTATTTTACTTTAGAATAATTTAAATTCCTGTTTCAAATTTCATGAACAAAATTTCTGATCTGATAATGAATTTTATTAAACATCACAATAAATTCAGCTCAGAAACATTTAGTGTGAACAAGACATTATCCTCACGCTTTAAAATAAACATTTGCCTTAATAAAACACAAGAGTCGGATCAATGTAACACATTTCCATCTCAGGATACAGAAACATGCCGCTAAGCATTCTGGGAAATAGTTCCCACTCCTGTCTTTTTCTTCTTTCAGTTTTTTAAGTGCTAATCTAAAAACTCCACTTTATTCAACTCTTGGAGGTTTGACAAAATTAATAAAAAGTTAACACAACTTACTGCTGTAAGTTTATCTTTCACAAACTCACATTTTGGTCCAAAATCTAAAACTTTAAATTTATTCGACTTAAAGAGTTGAAGATAGTAGACGCAACTAAATGCGGCTCAAATGTTTTACAGTGAAGGTCAACGCTCATAGGAATGTTAGAAGGAAAATTAGTGAGCTAATCAAATCAAGGGTTAAAGGTCAAAAACAGTTAGAGGAGATTTAATTCCTCAAATAACCCTGTTAGACAGAAGACAAACAGCAAAAATCCACAAAAATTTCCATGCAGCTCTTCTAACTTCAGTAAGAAGGAAGTGAGGTTGTGGAATGCTGCTGACGCCTCTGCGTTTAACTGGAGTTTGAACTCAAAAGGACCTACAGAGAAAACATGCAGGTGGAATTGGACTGTAATGGCAGCAGGTGGAGGAAGGTCGGCGCCTATGAATAATGCAGCCCGTCAATCATTAGTGGTGTTGAATAAACGAAGGCAGAGGCTCCCTGCTGTGGAGCGAGCTGGAAATACAGGATGGACGAAATGATGGAAACTCAAGCTGTGCATCCTTAAGCAGAGGCCTTGAAAGACTGAACTTATCTGAGCGCTGTTGTTTATGTTCAACGTATTCAGAGAAAGACATTCATTCTCATCCCTCCAGGCCCAAAAGAATCATAAAAAGAGTCGCACACAAGAATTAACAATATGAGCAGAAAATATAAAAACAGTTTGAAAAAAGCACCACACTGCAAAAACACAAAATCTTACCAAATACTTTTGGTTTAGTTTCTCTAGTATAAATATCTCACTATGCTTGAAATAAGACAAAACTAACTTACAAGTAGCTTTTGACAAGATATATCTACTTGTTTTAAGTAAATAATTCCATAATATTGATGAAAAATTTTTAGTTCCACTGACAGATTATTTCACTAAAAATATCGGAAAAATATTTTTAGTGGCAGATTGTTAAAAGTGAAACAATCTGCCATTGAAACTAGAACCTTTTTTGTCAATATTAAGGAATTATTTACTTTAAAAAAAGCTCAGATTTCTTGTTGAAAAGTTGTTTATATGTCAGTTTTGTTTTATTTCAAGTGAACTAAGATATTTGAACTAGAAAATAAACCAAAAATACTCTGTAAGATTTTGTGTTTTTGCAGTGCATGCTTTAAAGTTTTGTCAGAGTTCAGTGAGTACACTCCAAAAACATAAAATCCTACCAAGAATGTTTGTCTAGTTTCTGTTGCAAATATATTAGATCACTTGAAATAAGACAAAACTAACTTACAAGTAACTTTTCAGCAAGATATAGGAGCTTGTTTTAAATATATCTGCCAGTGAATATATATCTGCTCTTATAACAAGACATTTTTCCCATGTTATAAGTTAAAATATCTGCCTGTGGATCTAGAACTTTTTCATTGATATTAAGGAATTATTCATTCAGAATAAGCCTATACATCTTGCTGAAAAGTTATTGATAAGTCAGTTCCGTTTTGTTTCAAGTGTACTACGATATTTGCGACAGAAACTAGACGAAAATACTTGGTAAGATTTTCTGTTTTAGAATAGAATAGAATAGAATAGAATAGACTTTATTGATCCCCAAGGGGAAATTGCTTATTTGTTGAAAGCTACTCCATCTTAGGTGATAAATACAAAGCTTGTAAAATGTATATACACCTAAGAGTGAATAAGAAAGAGTGAATAGTTCAAAATGACTAGACATAAACAAATAAATAACAAGCACTCAGATGCATTATATTAATCAATAAATAACCTATAAAAGGAGCACAGAAAAAACTTGAATCAATTAGCACAGACTTGGGCATCGTAAAGCCTGATGGCAACAGGCAGAAATGACTTTCTGTGTTGCTCTGTGGTTCACTTTGGCAAAACGAGTCTCTGGCTGAAGCTGCTCTTGTACCAGGCCAGCAGGTCGTGGAGTGGATGAGACTCGTTGTCCAAGATGTCCTGCATCTTTCTGACACCACTTTTTTGCATTGTAATCACCAACTGAGCGTGTAAATACCTTTGAGAACATGATATGGTTACAATGTTTTCCCTGTTAAAGATAAACTTTCATTAGTCTTCTGTGGTTTGTGTCCACTAGTCAGACAACATTCCATCTTTTGCAACAACAGCCCATGAATGAGGAAATGAAGAAGTCTTTCTGCAGAAAGCGTTGTGTTCAGTGTTGTCTAATGTCTCTCTGGTGTGCCTGCAGATCTTCGGAGGTCTGGTGTGGATCCTGGTGGCGTGCACATATGTGGTACCACAAAACCCTCAGGGCTGGGTCATGTTTGTCTCAGTCTTCTGCTTCATCATGACCTTCATCTGGTTGGTGGTGTTCGCCTGCGGTTCCCACGGCAACTCCAGTGGTTGGGCAGCTGCAGTAAGTTATCACTGACTGGAAAACAACACAGCAAACTATTTTCTTAATGACCTGTACAAACATAGCACTTACTTTTTGAGAAGTCATCAGCGTTCATTTCAATTAATATGCTGCAGGCAAGAGCTGCTAGGTATTTTAGAGATTTTTCTAGAACTTAATTACATTAAAAAACAGTTTTATTTTATAAAAGTATTCCAACATCTGGTTAAGTTAAAAAAAAAAAAAAAAACCTTTAGCTTAAAAAATGTATGTTGCATTCAACATAAAATCACACAAAAATCTTACCAAGTTTTTGTGTCTAGATTTTAGTGTAAGACAAAACTAAATTACAAGTAGCTTTTCAGCAAGATATATCAGCTTGCTTTAAGCCAATAGTTTTTTAATATTGATGAAGAAATACTAGATTATTTCACTTTTAACTTAAGATAAATGTCTTGTTATAAGAAAAATAATCTGCCAGTGGAACTACAGCTTTTTCATCAATATTTAAGAATTGTTTCATATATCTTGCTGAAAAGTTACTCATAAATTAGTTTTGTCTTATTTCTAAGATATTTTCAGCAGCAGCTAGATAAAAATACTTGGTGAGATTTTGTGTTTTTGCAGCGTATAAATCCTGGACATTCATTTAACTGCCACTTTGTGTTGCACACCTGTTCAACAATAAATGACACAACAGCAATTCATTTAGGCATCTATGGTGCGTTCAATGTGAACTCGGAAACTTCCCAGTGGGAAAAATCAACTGGATTTTCTCAGTGGGAAGTCGGACATTCACTCCGACTTTGTGTTTCAATATGGCCGCTTCTCACATCAACATTAGTAAGCTGTGATGATGAACAGTATCTACTTGGGCGTTGCCATGTTGAAATCCTGACCTTTCAGACTATGTGAACTAGAACGTGTTAAATCGGGTGTGACGTCAAACTTATCTCCAAGTCCAGACTTGCTGAAGATCAAACAAAGCCTCAGATTGGTGACATAAGAGGATTTATTGTGACTCTGAACTCGGTATTGTTGTTGCTGGTCTGAGATGTTAAAAGCTGCTGATCTGGATTCTTGAACACAAAAATAAACTCAATCGGCTTCCAAAGTCACCAGATCTCAGCGCAGTGGAGTGACTTTTGAAAATGTTAGGATGAGAAATCATGGAGATCTGAACCAAAATAAAACAAGGGAACGCTTCACGTTTTGTATCTGTGGAAAGATGAAACAAGGAAGTTTTGAAAGCAAAATGTAATAGCAAGTCATAGCTAATAAAGTGGTAACTGTGTATTTAGACAAGATTTTGGCAGTTGACAGATTTTTTATTATGGACTTCTCAAATGTAAACATATGATCACATTTTATGTTTATTAGATTTTCTATAACAAACATTTCTCTCATTCTGTGCTCTTCTCTTCCATCTTCCTCCATCAGGACTTTATCTATCACGGCATTGCCGCCTTTTTCTACCTCAGCGCCTCAGTTGCTCTGGCTAAAGTGACCATGGACTTAAAATCCGATCCCTTCACTAAAGAATACAAGCTGGATATCTCTGCGGTTGTAAGTATGGTGTATTTGTGGAGGACATTGCGGTGCATCAGCGAAATTAAACTATTTCTGGAAAACTTGACTTGGAAAATAAATTAATGTTGACCAAGAAACCTGCTATAGAGTAAAGCCTACTTGTTCACCTTTTATTAAATGTGTTCATGTTGTTGTCAGCTAGCTAAATGAAGTGTACAATTCATGTCAGAAAACCTACAATTTAAAAAATATTTTCATTTTCTAAAAATGAAAATATTTCCATTTTCTAAAAGTGACATTTTTCTTTTTTTAAATGAAAAATTGTAAAAAAAATATTTTCATTTAAAATATTTAAAAATGTAAAATATATTTTTTAATTTTACATTTTAAAAATATAAACATTTCTAAGATGTTTATATTTTAAAAACTTTCAGCATGACACAGAAGCAGCTAAGTAGCTAAACATTAGCTTAAAGGATTAGCATGGATTTTTTGAAGTTCTGTTAAGTTGTTATTGGAAACAGTTTCTTCACATGTTGTAGAAAAATAACAGTGAGCTTGGTAGAAAGTAAATAAATCCTTACATCTGAAGGAAAACTAACAAGCTTAAAAGATTTACGTTTTGTCAGTCCACCTACGTGAATGTTTATGTTGTTTGAAGAGACGCAATTAGCTTAGCATCTACGAAAACAACATCACGATGATAAACCATTTTGTTCTACAGGTGATAGTAAATCTGAACTGTCTGAACTATTTTTCTTCTTTTCAGGTTTTCTCGTATGTAGCAACTCTGCTCTACTTCATCCATACAATACTGTCGGCTATTCGATGGAAATCTTTCTAAACTCTTCCTCCTGACCTCACGAGGTGTGAAAGGACAGAACTGACTTTTTATTGCTGAACATAAAACTGTGGCCTGCTGACATGATGGGAATGATGGAGGTCGCCAATTTGCCGGTTTTCTGTGGAAGCCTTGAAGCAACATCTGGTTTATTGCATCCGGCTGGTTCCACACCGTTACTTTATAAACATAAACTGACTCATTTAAACAGATGTGACTATTAAAGTAACCCAATTTGTTCAAATATTTACTTTAAAAACATTTCCAAACTATTTTAAACTTTTGGTAAAAGTTCCCTAATGGTAAGATTAAAGTTATACTATATGATTCAAATATCAGGGTTTTTTTTTTATACAGTCTAGAAATACGAGTACATTAGCTTGCTTAATGTTAAATATAACATTTTTTATATTTATACATATGCAAGTATGTTAAATATAAGGTTTAATTTTTACCAGATACTGCTTTTTACTGCCTAACATGTCAATTAAAAATTTATATATTTACATTTTCACTCATTTTCTCTAACTAAAACACAATAATTTGAGAATTCTTCATGGTAATACAGTGCTGTATTTTTTTTTTTGTATTTTTTATATGTATAGTGAAACAGCAGTTTTCAATATAACCTTTAAAATTATGTAAAATTTGGTGTATATTATAGTATGGTGATTTGGGGGTTTTTTGTAGATTTTTTTCTAACTTAAAATTGTGGAGCTGATTTCAAATAAAACTATTTTATGTTGAGACCTCTTTTTATCTCCTGTTTCATACTTTAATGTTTATTTATTTTATTTATAGATTTTTTATATATACATTACTTTCACAGAGCTGATGTGAATGTATCACTGTGCTGAAACGTTTTCTGCTTCCTTCATTTCAGTGAAGGAAACAAAACAACTGCAGAAGAGACACAAAATGAGACAAGATGTTGTGTTGACATCTGAATATTTCATTAGTTAAGGCGAAACCTTGAGGGTGTGTAGAGGTCACACCCTGCTTAACACACTACAAAAGGTAAAGGGAACAGTTAGCAGGTTCTTAATGAACTGGTTTAACACGCACAGGGATAAGTCGAATTTTTGTTGCTCAAATTGCTCTGATTTTCTCTATTTAGTAAATTATCAAAACAAACCCGATCCTGTCAGCATTGGTCTCCACCTGGTTTGACCTGATGGGTACAAAACTTCATGAATTCGGGAATTGTAAAAGGCATTCCGATTTACAAATAATTGATAATGTGACTGTGGAGAGAGTGACTGAAATTCGGTTTTTGGGAGTATTGATACATAAGATCTGTTGGAAACCTCATATTAAACATGTTCAATCTAAAATAGCTAGAAGTGTTGCAGTTCTCTCTAATGCTAGAAAATGTCTAAACTCCTCTGCCCTTCATATTCTTTATTGTTCACTTATTTTGCCATATCTAAGTTACTGTGTGGAAGTTTGGGGAAACACTTACAAAACTTCACTTAAACCATTATACACATTACAGAAACGAGCCATTCGAGTAATTCGCAAGGTTGATTTTTGTTGTCATACCAACAATTTATTTATAGATTCTTACTTCCTGAAACTCCCAGATTTGGTAGAGTTTCAAACTGTACAGTTTATGTATAAACAAACTATTACCACAAAATATTCAAAAATTATTTACTGATAGAGTGGGGGGATATGACTATAGAGAAAACCTGAACTTCAGAACTTTTAATGTTCGAACAACAATGAAAAGAATGTGCATTTCTGTTATTGGTGTGAAGATCTGGAATAAACTCACTAAAGAGCTCAAGCAAAGTCCAAGCATGAGGTTTTTTAAGAAAAGACTCAAAATAGTTACTATTCAAAAGTATAACAGGGGTGATGAATGTGACTGGGAATAACAGCACTGTGGATGTCTTGGAAAATTGGGTGCAGGATGTTGTATGTGAGTGTAAATATATGTGGGTGTGTAAATAGGTATATATTATTATGTATCTATGCAGGTAGATGCTTATGTATATATATGGGTGTATGTAATACTTGCATCTGGTTAAGGAAAAATTATTTCAGATTTATTATTATTGTTTTTATGTTTGTTTTGTTTTTTTGAAAGATTACTGGACACAGGAAGACTATGCTATGAATTAATGAATGGAGAAGGTATGATTATATAAGTTAAACTTCATCATACTCCTCTTCAGACTCAGTCACCAAATAAGTGGTGTATTTACATGTATTTAAGTATGTAAATTTGATAGTAAGGTATTGTATTTACACTTAGAAACATGAAAGTCTTTATTATTATGTTTTGTTTTGCTGGTGAAATGTCTGTCTGAAATAAATTATCATCAATCAATCATCAATCAATACCCACCCCAATACAAATACATGACTGATGATATATAACAGGTTTTTACATGCAGATGTACCCACCTAAAATGGCACTACACTGTAAAACATTTGAGCTGCATCTAGTTATGTCTACTATCTTCTACTCTCTAAGTCGAATAAATTTAAAGTTTTAGATTTTGAGTCTAAATGTGAATCTGTGAAAGATAAACTTACAGCAGTAAGTTGTGTTAACTTTTTATTAATTTTGTCAAACCTCCAAGAGTTGAATAAACTGGAGTTTTTAGGTTAACACTTAAAAAACTGAAAGAAGAAAAAGACAGGAGTGGAAACTATTTCCCAGAATGCTTAGCTGCATTTTTCTGTATCCTGAGATGGAAGTGCGTTACATTGATCTGACTCTTGTGTTTTGAACATTTCAACAGACCTGACATCAGTTTACCAATCCACTCCCCTGAAGCTTAACCAACTTTTCCCACTGAACAGTGAATGCACCTCAGTGTCCTCTGAAATGAAGACAACCCCCTAAATCACAGGTGTCAAAGTCCAGTCTTAAAAGGCTGCTGTCCTGCAGTTTTTAGATGTGCCACAGGTACAAAACACTGGAATGAAATGGCTTAATTACCTCCTCCTTGTGTAGAAAAGTTCTCCAGAGTTCTGCTAATGACCTAATTATTCTATGCAGCAGAGGCACATCTAAAAGTTGCAGGACAGTGGCCCTCCAGGACTGGAGTTTGACACTCCTGCAAAATTGTGCCTGTGTAAACAAACCCACACTCTTGTGGAGCAAGTAATACAAGTATGATCCCACACACACACACACACACACACACACACACACACACCGGCACGCACACACACAGTGGGATGATGCAGGCTGGGCTGATGGGAGTGTAAAGCTGGTCGGTGAACTGTGACTGTGATGTATTATGGATGAGAGGAAGACAGGAGGTGATAATAGAGGAGCATCTCCATGAAACTGAAGAAGATGAGGCTGCAGGGCGTCTTTCTCACCCCAATCAAAGACATTTTGCATGAGAATACTTCACAGACTGTGAACTTTATTTTTTATTTGGTACTGCATGTTTTCTTAACGCTTGTGTCATTATTATAGTTTTTTTATGGGTGTTGAAAAAGGCAAAACTACACATATACTAGAATGAAATTATTCAATAACCAGGGGCGCTCTCTATGCTTTTTTTTTTTTTTGGAGGAACAGAACATAAAACAGAACAATATTTTATTATTTAATATACTGATGGAGCCACAAAGCTCAAAAACACAAAAACTTACTAAGTATTTTATCTGGTTTCTATTCCAAATATCTTCGTTCGCTTTAATGTCAAATTTGTCAAATTTATTGGCATGGCACTTTTAAAAACAGGTTTAAAATGCACCATAGTAAGTGCTTTACAAAAACGATAACAACAGAATAATGATAAAATAGAAAGAGACAAAAAATATTATAGATTTTATTTATAATGACTGTCTTGAGATTTCAAAGGGTTAAAATTGTAACGCTATCTGAATATTGGTTCAAATATAAATTTAAAAGTGCGAAATCTGTCTACTGCCACCTGCTGGCCAAAGCCGTGTACTGTGTATTTGCAGTTTATTAGAACATTATTTAATGTTAATATTTTTGTTCTGTTACGACCCCGTATTTGGGTCACTGCAGACAGAAAAAAAGGAGTAAATCTCCACCAGAGAACTCTGAAATTCTGAGATCAATTTTGAAATTAATTAAGTGGTTTTGACAAAAATTTGCATTTTTTTTCTATCCACAATAACCTAACATGCGGTTGTAATTACACACCAGTTTCTCTGTTGCAATTACACATTTCCTGTTGTGTGCTTTCCATTACAAAGACATGCAGTCTGCAAACCCCTGAAAATGTTACATCATGATGAAAATATAAAAGATTCTGCTGAAAACTGCAGGACAGTGAAAAATAGAAAAATAAAGAAATATTTAGATTTTCAGCATATTTGAAAAATGTATATTATTTTTCAATTCAACATTAATTTTCTGTTTCATTTAGTTTGTCCCATGTCCAAAACAGAGACCTAGCAGCTCAGAACACCATCAAAAGTTACTGAAGACAGATGAATTTGGGCATCATGAATGTTGAAGCCGAACACATTGTTTCAGTGTACATGTATTACAACTTTTGTTTAAAAAATAAATAAATAAACTGAATATATTATAATAACAATATTTTATCCACCCAGAAAGACATTTAACCACTTATTTATTTTACAAAACATAAAAAGACATGAAACACATTGAAATCTGTGCAAAGAATGACAATTTTCACCTGAATCTCCTAACATCAAAACTGGCTTTATAGTGCAATTGCATAAAGTAGAACAAAGAGGTTACATTTTAAAAGTAAAGAAATCTAATTTGGTAGTGAATAACTGGACTGAGGTAGTAAACCCAACAGTATCTTCATATTAGCAGTCAAGTTTAATTTGTGAAGTCAGAAAGTATGTAGTGTTCATGAACTATGATTGGAAGAATAAAAAATAAAAGAATAATGTTTGTAGCCAAAGTAGAACATAAAATAACAAAAAGCAATGAAACTGTAATTTTGAGAGAAAACATGAGCTAATTAGTTTTTTTCTAATAAAAATAGGATTGAAGTCAGTAGTGATGATGAGGTGCACAAAGTAGGTAAAAAGTAGAAGAGTTTTAAACACATATAAAAGCATTTTTTCATAAATATAAACGTCTGTCATCTTCTGAAGTGTAAAAATCTAAAAGTCTTTTATTTTAGGCAAGTTTTGTGATTTTTAAGCTGCCTTTGATCCATAAAGTGTCGACGTGGCTGAGCGGCAGAACTCTGTGCTGAAAGCTAAACAGCTGCTGTCCGTCCACAAACACTCGAAATCTGCCGTGTTCACAGTGGATCTCAATCTGGAGACAGAACAAGTTCAGTTCAGTTCAGTTCAGTTCAGTTCAGGTCCCTATGAAACCTGAACACAGCATCAACAATCGTCTCAAAACAGCTTGACATGTTTTTTCTTGCTTATCTTTTTTTTTGAGTTTGTAAATTCCAGTTATCAAATGATCAATCACTAAATCGGTTGACAATTATTTCAATAATTGATTCACCTGATTAATCGTTTAAACTTGAGAAAAACTGTCATCAGCTAATATGTACCCCAATGATTTTAAATATCCGATTTATAGAAATAATTCTGACAAATAAACCCAATAAGCAGCTTATCAGCTTCACTTCAGACATTTTATATCTGCATTAAATAACTCGTTTCTCTAAATTCACTATTTATACCAGTAGGATTCTGTGCTTCACTTTGTCTTTTTATCGTTACAATATTTTAACTGTGTGCTAAAGAGTTTTTCTTCATTTAACTTTTACAAAGTATGTTTTTACATATTTGTGGAAGCTGTCACCATGTTGTGACAGTTTAATATGAAACAGATAATCTGTGGAAAAATTGATTTCAGAGCAACTATGCACCGCTCCCGCTCAAAAACAACCAATCAGGGCCAGGAAGAGTGACTTGGTGCTGTCAATCACCCTCATGTGTATGCTGCTCAATGTGCTAATGGCAGAGAAACAACTTAACGTTCCAGAAAAACCATTTATCTGTCATCATCAAGCTAACTAGCTTGAGCATTCATCACATGCGAGGTGTGGTGAACCAGAGAGACAGGAGGAGGATGTGAGCAGCACATACACAAACATGATTGTCAGCATTAAGACCTTCCTTCTCTAGGTTGTTTCTAGTAACATAGGAGAAGCCAAAAGAGATCGATCTTTTCTGATTATCTGTCTCATATTATACAACATGGTGACAGATTGAACAAATATATAAAAAATATATTTTATGAAAGTAACAAAATGTCCGCCACAAGTACTGCAAAAGACATCTTTGGGTTTCTGCAGAGATTCTGGTACCTTAAAAGGCTGATCCTTGATAAAAGGGAAAAAAGGAACCGCTCTCTCCACTTCGCCCCAGGATCCCGACATGCAGGCTCTCCGCAGGACCTGTCGGTCTTTAAATCGAACACAGAGCTCCAGCGCCACATTAGGCGGCGGTTCCCTGGACCCACGGCCGCAAGTCAGAGCGACGTAGAACCTGGAGAGAAGAAGAAGTATGGCGGCCAGATAGAACATCTAATCCAGTGGCAATAATACAGTAGATTTAAGCCTGCAGAGGAGGAGCAGTGCTTTAAGCTGAAGCTTTGGTTTTAATTCAATCCTGCACTGTAAAACATTTGAGCTGCATTTAGTTGTGTCTGCTATCATCAACTCTTCAAGTCAAATAAATGTATCCAGCTTTAGATTTTGAACCTAAATGTGAGTTTGTGAAAGATAAACTTACAGCAGTTAACTTTTTATTAATTTTGTCAAACCTCCAAGAGTTGAATAAACTAGAGTTTTTAGATTAGCACTTAAAAAATTTAAAGAAGAAAAAGACAGGAGTGGGAACTATTTCCCAGAATGCTTAGCAGCAGGTTTCAGTATCCTGAGATGGAAGTGTGTTACATTGATCTGATTCTTGTGTTTTATTAAGGAAAATGTTTATTTTAAAGCTTGAGGATAACGTCCTGTTCACACTAAATGTTTCTGAACTGAATTCATTGTGATGTTTGGTAAAATTTATCATCAGATCAGAAATTTAGTTCATGCAATTTGAAACAAGAATTTAAATTATTCTAAAGTAAAATAAGTATTTATTTAAACTTGATATTGTGAGTAAAAAAACAGAAAAATGTGGCTCTTTAACTATGTGAGGGCAGTTTTTTTTTCTTGCATTTTGTGAAAAAAATATTTGATTTAAATTGCAGCATTAAGTTAAAACTCACAAGTCAAGATTAATTAACTTAAAAAACAATGTTTAGACAAACCGTCTCTTGTTGTTAAATCAACTACATGAACTTAAATTTCTGAATTAAAACCAAAACAATTTTCTTGTTGACTTAAATTACATTTTCAAGGCAGCAGGTGGACTTTCATTGTCAAGTTAAACCAACTTTAATTTTTTTACAGTGTGATAAGAAAATTTGGTGTATTTTAAATTTTCCCTTCATAGTAAAAAGTAAATAAAGCTCCTGATTTATGCAGAGGCTCTTTACACCTCTACTACCAATTAAACAAAAAGTACTACACATTAAAAATATCTCAGAGAAAACTATTTAATAACAAACAAGATGAAGTTTAAATAACCAGATTACCGATCAGGACTCGGATCCACAACCCCAACCACGATCACCTTCTTGCCCGGCTGCAGCCCGCCGGTGATGTGACCTCTGAAAGGCACTTCCTGGAAGCACAAAGTGTTTCCATGACAACAGAGAAACAATTTACGATGCTTTAATATTAAGTTGTGCATCTCTTTGGACTGGGCGTGGGACTCCAAGGTGTTAAATCAGCAATAATTTATCAATCCTAAAGGGAAATTAAATGAATTAACAATATAATAGTTTTAATAATTTTTAAAATATGAACAGTTTCATTGAAACATGTCGGTGTGGTTAAAATGTTTTTAAGTAAAATTTGAACTAGAACTGAAATAAATTCTTTCAGAGCATTACTCTTTATGAAGAAATTATTTTTCAGGAGATCGTTTCGTCTCCTGGGTTTGCATGTGTTGCTTTCATTATTATTATTATTATTATTATTATTTTACCAGTTTTCTTTCAGCTTCTCCATCCGGACATCCAGAGGCCAATTTGTTCTGATCCGTCTCGTGTCTTGGTGGTAAACTCCATTTCTGAAAGAAAGGAAAAATAAATGCATCAAAACTTTTCTGGGCTTCTTCTGAAGAAGCTCCAATATAGTCTATGTTTTTAAACTGTTGTATTTCAGTACAAATATGTTTCTATGTGTGGAGAAAACATTTTAATCTGTTTTTGTGTGTCGGGTACTAAGTTCACAAAGTGATGTAACAAGCCCGGTCCTGTGACCGCCATCAGCTGAACTGCAGCTCCAGAGAAACAGGAAGTTTGATTACATTAGCTTAGAATTCAAAATAAAAGCTTTTAGCGTCAACTTTGTTAGAGATTTATTTTTAAAGTAAAAAGGATGGATGCTTTTATTTAGAATCTAATCTACATGTTCAGTTTTGATAACAAGAGGAAATACGTTAAAAAACGGATTTCTTATGTAAAAATCTTCAGTGAAGATTTTGTCTGTTACACCTGAAACAAGGAAAAATGTAGAACAAAACAAAACCCTATGAACAGAGTTTTTTTATTGAAAGAAAATAATTTGGAAAGAAAAAAAAATCCCTGAATTTTTGTTTTGTAATGATGTTTTTTAGACTTATTGTAATTTTCATCTATAAAATACCAACATTTCCACATAACTTTATATTTTTAAAATATTAAATGATTGATCATTTGATTAATTATTCAGAACTTGAGCAGACTTTTTACAAAATACTTTTTTACTCTTACTTGAGTAATTTCTTGGAAGACTTTTTATTTGAATAAAAATATGTTAAAGTAATGCTCTTACTTTAGTAATAGTTTGGATACTCTACCCTCCTCTAGATATGAAAAATTTACATTCAAATAAATGGAGGGTATAAAATTCAGCTAAAAAAATTATAAAATAAATAAAAAGAGGGAAAAAAGGTACAAATATTCAGATAAATAATATTAGATCGTCATTTTTAATTTTAGTGGTTCAAAATTGACTTTTCTAATCTGCAAAGTTAAAACGAAGCTTTTATTTTGATAGTTTTCAAAAGGATCTTTTGCATATTCTTGATGACTTGATGCTACCTGGAACAAAAGCAAGTTCACATCGCTTTAGAAAACTCAAACAAGTAAAAAGTTCAAACATTAGCTGTCACCAGAGAATCCAGCTACATTCACAAAACTGAAGAAAGTTTTTAGAGACTTTTTAAAAAATGTTCTGGTTAATTGTTAACTCCTACTTGCTTGTTGTCAGGTGTGCAGACTTACCTTCCTGCCCTGCGCTGTCACCCTGTGTGATTCAGCCATTTTCATCTGCAGGAAGCAAACAGCAGAGCAATAAGCTGCAGCTCCAGTTTGTCTGGCTGTGACGTCGCTTAGGACTGAATCAGCACTGACGGAAAGCTTCAACCTGCCTGATTACCCTCCAGCACACAGGGCAGCTCTGATAATCAGCTGCCCCCACATGCCTTTCTCTGCCAGGTCAATAAGAAATGCGCTCATTGTTAGGCGCTAACTCCTCCTCAGGCTCCCGCAAATGGAGTTTCACAGCTTCATTTGTTTCTCAGATTCATGACAAAAGAAGCTGTGGATAATCCACAGGCAGCGCATGAAAACAAAACTCAAACTTTTGATTAAAAGTATAATCATGACATGAATCTTATGCTCATTTTGAGCTTTTAAAGATGCATGGAATGTTTTTTCTGTTTTTCTGCTATAAAGTTGCTGCTGGGAGGAAGGACCTGCGATAACGCTCCTTTGTGCACCAAGGATGCAGCAGCCTGACACTAATTCTTGGGATAAGAAACTTTGTAATATCTACGAGAGCCTTAATTTGTTTATCAACTTTTATAAAGTTAAAACTAGATATTTACATACATACGATAAAAAGACAGGAACTCGTTTCTTTCTCACTGTCTGAAGTTAATTCCGACCAAACTTTTCTTGGTTTAACTTAGTTAGAATTATCAAAGTTATTGGTGAGAAATTTTTGGGAAAAGATTTGATTCAAATCATATATTTTGAAAGACAGTTGTCCCTCATTTTGACCAAATGTAAATTTTTGAATTAGAGAAAAAAAATCTCTAGAAAATATTCTCACTAAGCTTTTTGGCATTTAGCAAATAGAAATAATTTAGGTAACTTTCAACTTCAAACGGTGAGAAATGTAAGTATCTGGTTTCATGAAGACCAAAAGAAATAAAAAATAAGAACACGTGAGCTTCACTTTTGCAGAAAAAAAGGGTTTTAAAACTGTAACTTTTGTTTATACTCTGGTCCTGCTGGAATGAATTTACAGATGAAAACATTTCAGCTGTTGCTTAAGAAATTTCAAAAACACTAAATAAACAAGTAAATTAACTGAAAGGCTTTAATACTGAAAAAGTAAAAAATATTGCTATCAGAATGTTGGTCATTTAAAAGTGAGTGGTTAAATTCATTCAAGTGATGGATGATATATATATATATA
>CAEFZY010075370.1:0-65587 GCA_903066815.1 Brachyrhaphis roseni
TCGCTCATTAGTGAGAACTAGCATGGTTAGCACAGCCATGTTTAGGACTTATCGCTCATTAGTGAGAACTAGCATGGCTAGCACAGCCATGTTTAGGACTTATCGCTCATTAATGAGAACTAGCATGGCTAGCCTAGCCATGTTTAGGACTTATCGCTCATTAGTGAGAACTAGCATGGTTAGCCTAGCCATGTTTAGGACTTATCGCTCATTAGTGAGAACTAGCATGGTTAGCACAGCCATGTTTAGGACTTATCGCTCATTAGTGAGAACTAGCATGGTTAGCACAGCCATGTTTAGGACTTATCGCTCATTAGTGAGAACTAGCATGGTTAGCACAGCCATGTTTAGGACTTATCGCTCATTAGTGAGAACTAGCATGGTTAGCACAGCCATGTTTAGGACTTATCGCTCATTAGTGAGAACTAGCATGGTTAGCACAGCCATGTTTAGGACTTATCGCTCATTAATGAGAACTAGCATGGTTAGCACAGCCATGTTTAGGACTTATCGCTCATTAATGAGAACTAGCATGGTTAGCCTAGCCATGTTTAGGACTTATCGCTCATTAATGAGAACTAGCATGGTTAGCACAGCCATGTTTAGGACTTATCGCTCATTAATGAGAACTAGCATGGTTAGCACAGCCATGTTTAGGATTTATCGCTCATTAATGAGAACTAGCATGGTTAGCCTAGCCATGTTTAGGACTTACCGCTCATTAGTGAGAACTAGCATGGTTAGCACAGCCATGTTTAGGATTTATCGCTCATTAATGAGAACTAGCATGGTTAGCCTAGCCATGTTTAGGACTTACCGCTCATTAGTGAGAACTAGCATGGTTAGCACAGCCATGTTTAGGATTTATCGCTCATTAATGAGAACTAGCATGGTTAGCCTAGCCATGTTTAGCACTAAGCAGGAAATATTCGGCAGGCAGAAGCATCTGAAGCCTCAGCGCTCAAATTTTAACTTTAGGTTCGTGTCATGTTTACAGAGATGAAACTAAACCCACAGAAGCAATGGCATCTGGTTCAACAGGTTACTGGCAAATGATTTTATTCCAGTTAGTGAGCACGTTTAGAGAGGTGTATTCTTTTTATGAAAACTAAAAGATGTCACCTGACAATCCAGTGCATCATTTTTTCCAGGTAGTTTTAACCAACATACAAATTGAGAAGGAGAAAACACTTAAATGAAGTTCCCTCATCAAATTAAATGAGACGACCTCTGGAAACTTTAAATTAAAATCTTTAACATTATAACAGCATAGATGAGAGCACATTGTTTGACACCAATTTCGCTTAAATTGAAGAAGGTTGAGGACCAACGTCATTCAGGTTAAAATATATTATAGAAATATTATTGTATACTACAATTATCTAGGTAATATAATATAATTGTTGCATGGGAAAAAGGGCCCTTCTGCATCTATTTAGCTGCGTCTAATGGTGGGACAACTAGCTGTTTTGCCAGAGAGTCCGATCGGTTTGAATGGATGTTTCCCCCGTTCATTGACGAAATCATCATCTAAAACAGTTTTTTAGATTTACTCAGGTCATTTTTGTCTGGTATTAAAATAAAATAGCAAAAACTGATACAAAATCAGTAAAACTTTGCACATATGCCCTGTAAATACGCTGTTAAGGAGATATCATTCAAGAGGCACACATAGACATAGAAAATAAAAATAACTCAAAGGTTATTTGTAAAGGATATTGATTATTCTAAATCAAACTACAAAGCACCTTTTAATAATGTGAAAGCAGATTAGTAAATAGAAGATTTTAAATGCAGCTCAGATTTCTTCTGCAAAACTATAAAACCTTACCAAGTATTTTTGTCTAGTTTCTTGTGTGAATGTCTTAGTACACTATGACAAAACAACTGACAATTAATTAGCTTTTCGGGAATATGTCGGAGTTTGTCTTCAGTAAATAATTCATTAATATGGATAAAACAATACTACTTCCACTGGCAGATTATTTCACTTATAGCAAGAAATTTGTATCATTTTATAAGGGAAATAATCTGCCAGTTATCTAAATTAAGGAATTATTTACTTAATTCCATGTTTCTTGCTGAAAAGTTACTTGTGAGTTGGTTGTGTCTTTTTTGTATGATGGTCTATTGGTGCCATTTTAGATAGAAAAAGTAGTAAATTTATGCTGAAAAAGTCTGAAATTTGAGATTAATCTCAGAAATTAGCTAGAAAAGAACTTGGAAATTTCTGAGTTTGAAAATATGGAAGAAAAAACTCAAATTTTTACATTAATCTGAGAAATTTTATAAGAAAAAACAGAAATTTCTGAGTTTGAAAAGTCAAAACATTTGCAAGAAAAACTGGAGTTTGAAGAGTCAAAAATGTTCAACTTCTCAAACTGAAAATTTCTAAAAGTAGAAAATTTTTGACTTTTGAAACTTATAAATTTTAAAGCTTTTCCTAGAATAGTGCTGAAATAATCTAAAAATTTAGTTGTTTTTTTTTGGGGTTTTTTTAGATAATTTTCAACTTTACAGGCTCAGAAAGTCCAAGTTTTCTGATTAATCTTAAAATGTCTGACTTTTACCATTTAATTTTTGGAGCTCAGAAGTGTCCAAGTTTATTCTAGAAAATTTCTAAAATTAGTCTAAAACTTTCAGATTTTTTGGCAGAAACTGACTTCTTTTTTCCATCTATGATGACCCTAATACACTGTTGCAAGTTTCAAGCTCACCAAGTCTTAAAACTTCATCACCTTCTTAAACCTCATTGTACTCAAGTAAGAGTACTTCAACATATTTTTACTCAAGTAAAAGTTAAATTTAATTGGTAGAAAGTCTACTCAAGTAGTAACCAATCAAATTCCAATTTAATATTTAAAAATTACATAATCAGAATGACCAAAATATGAAGTTATGTGGATATTTTGGTATTTTAAAGTTATTTCCACTAAAAACTACGGCTGTGTTTTTGCAGTGTACACCTGACAGACAACAGGTAGGGTTCATATCTCACCTGTCGCGCCTGCTGGATCTGTTTCCGCACCACCTCTTTAATGGTCGGCGTGTTCTGCCGGGGCGGGTGGAACAGCAGGCTGATGCTGGTGTCGGCGGCGTCCGGCCGGGCCTCCGGCCAGCCCAGCTCCAGCTCCGGAACCTCCTCATCGGACTCGCTGGGGAAGTAGGTAGAGGGGCTGACCCGGTCTGCGTTTCCTGAGTCCTCATCCACAGCCGGTAGCGCTGCGCTTTCCAAAATGAAGCGGATCTCCTCCTCGGACAGGAAGTGGCTGACCTGCTCCGCCTGCAGGTACTCCTCGTAGGCGTCGACGCCGCCGCACAGCAGGGCGTAGACGGCCAGGCGGTACGACTCCCGGTAGTGAGGCTGGATGTAGAGGCTCTCGTCCTCGATGGAGGACAGCTCGGACAGATTGGACTCCATGGATGACGGATTCACTCTGAAAGCACCGCACCAGTTTAATATTTATAAATCACCGTCTGGTTTAAAAAGGTGGAGAAGGTTCACAGTATCAGACCAGACCGCTAATATTTATATTTCAATAAAGCAGATGCAGAGTTCTGTAGTAACTAGTTATATTAACTCAATTACATTTACTTGAGTGATGTTTTTGACAAAATGCACTTTCAGGAGTATTTTTACTCCTAATTTGAGTAATTTTGTTATGAAGTATTTCTACTCTTACTCGAGTACAATTTCTGCATTTTCTACCCACTGAATAAAAAAAAAACATGTTTCACCAGACAAAGACACACCTGAAGTTTTTCTTAAAGTTTCATACGTTTTTTTATTGACAGAAACTGATTTGAAAAAAATTATTTGCCCTAGTTTTGGTCATTTTTGTCCTTTAAAACCAAAATGCTTTGTAATGTTACTCTGTACTTGAGTAGACATTTTACCAAATACTTTACTCTTACTTCAGTAATTTCTTGGATGGCTGCTTTTTACTTTTACTTGAGTAAAAATATGTTGAAGTAGTGCTACTCTTACTTGAGTACAACATTGGGTACTCTGCCCACCTCTGATTCCACCCATTAATTCAACAATTGTAGCTCATAACAAGTTAATTATCTTGATGGTTATTTTTTATTAAATAGGGTGACAAATCTCATATAATTTTCCATTTATCAGTCACTAGAGTTTGGTTTACAGTAGCAGGAGTCATGGTTTGTGTGCTCCCAACTGTACCAGCTGAAACATTCAAGGCCTTTTTCGATCTTTTGTATCATTTCCATCGTTTGTGCAAAGCTATGATCTGTTCTCTGATATTTTTAGACACTTTTCTTTACTAAGTCATATTTCCAACAACAATCGAGGCATTTGAGGTGTTTTATCTCCTCCACAGCTCTGCAGCTAATGATGTCTTTGACTGGTGGTGATTTGTAAGTCTGTGATCTTTGGAAGAATTTAGTTTATTTTAATTTATTGTTTATTTGAGAGGAACAGAGACAAAAACGTAGACGAAAAAGATCTAATGTCTGCATCACAGTGTATACAGCCACATGTAATTCGCAACATTTATCCCTAGAAAATGTTGATTAACAGTTGATTAAAATGAAAAGATCAGTAGTAAATATAATAAAATGATGAAAATGAGATCCAAAACAATGTACTGAACCAAAACAATCACTATATTTAAGAATGAGTACAATTCTGGTTCATATTTAGCCAATTCTTAACCCTCAAAATGAATATGTAAGAGATGGCTGTACTCTTTGTACTTGCTATAACTAGGATCTAGTCTAGTGCTTAAATTGGATAAAATCCTGGCAATGTTGTTTTTATTTATCAGTTTAACTGTTCTTGAATTGATCTAGAAGTCTGCTAGTAAAATTATATTACTATTAAAGTGCAGCAGAGTTAGTTATTGAGGAGTTTTGTACTGTGACTGTTGTTGGATCTGTGTGTTGATGCTGCAAAGAGTTTTGATGGCCTCTTTCACATCCCTGTAGCTGTGTGTTAAGCTCATAATATGACATGTCTGTCCTTTTGCAGACACGCCGCCCTCTGACCAACACGAAACACCTGCACCATCAAATTACAGGGAGCTGAAACGCTCTCATCCCACAGAGGATGATCTCAGCCAGCTAATGATGGTGGCAGCACTCCACTGCTGGCGTTTGACTGATCCGCTGGGTTAAAAGACAGCAGTTGTTTTGTTCACAGTATTATTATTTAAAGTTTCAGACAGTTTTGTTTGTTTTGGGAGCAGGTAGCTTCCATAGAGAAGCAGACTGCAGCCTTTCCAGAGAAATTAGCTTGATTCAGTCCAAGACGTTTGCCAGATGAAAACAGCTGGCGCCTCCATGACGAGAAAAACAATTCGACGGAGCTTCAACAGTTTAGCGAGGAAGAATGGAGGAAGCTTACAGCGTCCAGATGTGCAGGGCTGACTGGAATCTGAAATAATTATGCAAACCTTTATTTTGTTACATATTTTTATGTAAAAATCAGTTTTCACTTTGACATTAAAGTTTTTTTTTTTGGTCATTTCTGTTAAAAAAAGAAGTCAAATTTTGTTATTCATTGTTTATTGTAAAAGCAATACAAAGGGTAAAACATCCAAAAGAGTGAATACTTTTTATAGGCGCTGCATGTGTAAATAAATGTTAAACTTTAACAGCTACAGTAGTAAACTTCATCTATGCTCCAACAACGAACTGCTTTTAGAAAATGACGCTGTCCTTATGGCACATAATGGTTGATTACATTATTCTGCCACCAGTTTTTAAAAGTTATTTCTCTACTTTTCATTCTCACATAAAAGATGTTAGTTCCTTTCTTCAGAGTGAGATTATTCCACTGCAGGCTTTTTATTTTTATCTCTTACATCTTTACTGGAGATGCTGATCTGCTGGGTTTCCTTACAAACTTTTTAAACTACTTGAATAATTTATTTTACTGCACAGTTTGATAACTGGGATCAATGGGAATGGATGCATGATTTAATCTTTTTTTGGAAAGTGCCTCAAGGCCTTTGAGGCATGTTGCGGTCCAAGATTGTTTACTGTTCAATGTTTAATTGGAAAACGAAAACAGAACCTGTAGTGGTTGAAACATCTCTAGATAAATCTGCTTTTTTCAAAAGCAACAATTTAAAGCCAATCCACTCGTAGAAACAAAAAGTCCGTATCCATCAACAAATTCAAAGTAAAATTCAGAGAAAAGACAGAATATTCTAGACGGTATCTTTAAATGTTTATTAAAGGGTATTCGAATTTCATTTGGATTCAAGTTTTAAAACAATGACATCAAATGGGCATCAAACTAGACAACCGGCTGTGAATATCTCCAATAAAGCATCATGAGTTGATCACACTGCACATCAGCTTTAAGTGATAAATCCTGTTTGCCTCAAAGCCAGACGATGTAACGTCATACACCTCTTCTAAAAGAGTATGACTGATCCAAATCCCAGAGAACGGTTCCTTTAAAAATTTAAGGTGATAGGTCCAGATCCATGCTGCCTGAAACAAAGTAAATCAATTCATAAAGGTAAACAAATGGCATCTAAATGAAGCATTTCAGTGACTGGAGCTGCTAGACAGTAGATCTCAAACTGCAACCATTTCCAGATAGGAAGCTGCACATCGATACGTCTAAAACGGTTTGGATAAACTGCATTCAAAGCAGAAAAAAAACCGAATGCAGCTGTGAATTTGCTCAAAAAAAATAAAAATAACTCCTGCTGTGTACAAGCACCGAAACGGCTTCAAATGTAATCCAAATTACCCCACTTGTGAGCGTTAGTTGGTAGGCGGGTTAATTTAAGGCGTAAAGTCACAAAAGGTTCAAAGGCTCAAGGTCGAGTTGCTCCTCGGTCAGTTCCTACTTCCATTTTGTAAAGTGAGATACAGACAAAAAGCTCGTATCTTGCATCTACTTTAACATATTTCCAATTAATTTCAGAACAGCTTCCATTATTTATGGTTCTGATCACCATTGAAGCCAATTGATTCTAATGAAATATGATAGAAATTATTTGCTTTATAGGAGTCGTATAACTACATATCCTTACAGTAGTTCTTACTTCAACCATCAAATCGCCTCCCTGAAGTTTGGTGGGTATGAAGTGACTGTGTTCAAAACTGCAAAGGGGCAAACTTAGAGTTTAGTTATTGGGACGCCAGCTGTCAGTTCGTTTAACTCCTCAGTTTTTAATCATACTATGGATTTTGTAAACCATTTTCAATAGGTGGAAAACAAGCGTACGCTACAATAAAAACCCTGTTGCGTTTAAAAAAAGAAACAACCTGCCAGGAAGACTTTCGTCAAAACCAGGAAGATAAATTTGGCTTCGTTCCACAGAGCGCTGATTAAAAGTTACGTTCTCTGATATTTCCTCGACGTCTTTCTGGGCCTGATGCCGCCATTAACGCTCCACCACTTCTGCTGACGCAGCACACACAAGAACAATGAAACACCAGAAATTCTGATTCCTAATTCACAATTCCCTCAAACTTGATCAAATTAACGACATTGCAAGTTAATGCTTCTATTGCAACCTATTTTCTAAACAGCCAACAAATCTCCTTATTTAAAAATACTAAATCACAGAAACAACAACAACAAAAAAAAAAACAACCATGGAGAAACAATGTTAACAGTTTAAAACAAAATGCACACAAACACACACAAAAAAAACAAATCCAGGAAGTAATTTCATTGTTATTGCTTGTAGAAACAGATTTAGTGACTCGTCGTTCTGATCACGGTTTTTGGCCAGAGGTTGCCTCCCCGCTGCTCTGAGCCACCATCTGCAGGACTAAGACACATTATTCGGCACTGTGCACTTTCACTCGACAGGTCCAATCAGCGCAGCGTTCCACCACCTTGCACTCGGTCAGCTAACCAGGCAGTTCTTGGCACGGTGCGATCCACTTCCTCTCAACTCGCTGAGGCCTTCCTGCTTGTGGACGTCCAGCTGTGACCCGCGCTTCGCCAGGGAGAAAAGGCTCGTCTAGTTCTCCTCATTCTCCCTGAAGTGACGAACACTTTGCAGATTTAAAATCGGAGCGCACATCAGAGTATCACAGTGTGCGTGGGGTGAGAGATTAAAGCCTGTTCCCAATGTGGAAGCGAGGGGCTTTTGAATCCTTGACCTCTGGCCAGCGGCCTTGTAAGGTTCAACAGAGGGGAAAGACAAGGCAAAAGGCAAAGATCCAATCAGAGCGTGCAAAGCAGAGAGATGGTGGACAAGTAAATTTAAATCCTTATTTTAGTCAAATTTGATGTCATCCCACCACTCTGCTCTTTTGAAATCACGCAAAACACCCCATTAATTTCTCCCCCGCTCCGCCTCTCGCCAAGAGGCAGCGGTTTCTTCGCAGCAAACAGATTCAATTTATCTGCAGAGTCGGAAGCCGGAGGTGCCATCAGGACCGGAAGGCTGACGGATCACATGACTGTTAGGACGAACTATTTCCAACGGCTGCTGCTGCACAGTCATACGAGAAGCCCTGTTGACGTGACAAGACAAACACTTAGCAGTCGAGGTCGAGCTGGAAGCCATAATCATACAAATTAAGAAACGTTTCATATAAATGTATCACTCTGTATTTTAAAATATATAGATGAACTTCACTAATTTAACATTTTAGTAACATAAAAATCTATTGAGGTGTATGTTGTGCATGTTTACTGCTACTGATGTGATGCATTACCGGTCCTGGCTTGGATTGTCCTGAGGGGTTTCCTCTGAAGAAGCACTACCCAGAATCCTCCTGCGGGCCTCTGCGTACTCTGCCTCCCGTTGGGCCAGCGACTTCATCTGCTGCGAGGGACGAGACGAGGATGCAGAGTTCCCAGCAGTACCGTTGTTGGAAGGACGCTTTAAAATCCGAATCTGAGGCGGAGGAGCCGCCGGCAGGGAGTCGTCTTGGACTACAATCGCTGTTCGCACCGGGGAGCTAGAAGACTTTATACTGGTCTTCCTGCAAAAATAAAACCACTTGAGTTTTTTTCTTAAAAGAAAAGTCTAATAATTTAGGGATTGGTCACTTACTTTGCTTCCTGATTTATCTTTAGCTTTGCCTCAAGTCTCCTCTCAATTTCCTAAAGGGAAATAAACCATTGCCAGTTAGGTGATCTGTAAATTTGTGTTTAAATATACATGATCTGTGAAGCATCATGTAGGAGTACATACTGATAATATTTAAAACACAAGCCCTCCAGTGGCTGAGGTATGCTGGCATTTAAAAACAGAATAGGCTGACATTTAGATAAATTCTTGCTATTTTTGTTTGAGTTATGCAAACAGAGCAACACTGACTTCATCTATGACTTATGAATACTCTCAGCTTTTTCACAACAAAAACCTCTGGAAAAGTAAAAACTACAACAAACACTGATTTCAGAAAAAATAATTCTTCAGCAAACAGTGTGGTATGTCTGAGTTGTGTTAAAATTCATAAAAACAAAAAGATAAAAAACCATTTTAAGTTCCATAGAACAACACAAAACAGTGATATGAGTATAGATTTAGAAACATGTAAAAATTTAGATAATGAAACTACACTAGACTAACAAGGTTTTTGAAACTTCAGCTAACATTTTACATATTGTTTTTTTTCTTAAAAATGCATTAAACTAGGAGTAAATCGTAAGAGTTTATGTATTAAAAATTTGGCCAAAAGTATTGAATTATTACTTCTAAAGTCAGATTTATCTATTTATTTTTAATTTGACATCCAACAGGAGTGCTAGCACTTAAAATCTATCTAAAAAGATTATAATGAGAAAGAAAGAAGGATTCAATGTCAAATCGTTCAGACTGTGTTAAATGCTTTTTGCATTTTAATTAAAGCTTCACACTTATATTTAGTCTTAAATACATCTCTTCTTTTACTGAAAATTAGGAATTTCGTGTTTCAAAATTAAATTAATTGTAATATAATTTAAAAAATTCTAAAGGGAGGGTATTACGCATTTTCTTATAGCACTATAAAATAAGTTTGTTACAAAAATGCCGCATACATAAAAAAAAACTTAAAAGAAATTTAACTTTGTAATTTGACAGCATGAAATTGGCCTGTGTCTCTTTAAGAAGCTCTTACTCTCTCCTACTTTGCAAATTGCTGCTGCCGCTAGTCTGCAGGAGCTGAGTGAGGGGAACAACCCATTAGATCGTCCCTGAATGGTTTCCATGGGAGATTGAAGGATTTCTCAAACATGCATGAAAGAATCAAAAACACTCCAAGTATCCATTTAGATGATGGAAATACATAAAAAAATGATATGAAGCTAAGAAAGTGTATTTTGCATGATGTCCTCCACTTTAATAAAATGGAGGTCAGATATGAACTTCTATCTACAAAATCACAACCATAAATAATTAAATTCGTTCAGAAACTACCTTAATAACAAGACCTTTGTCTGTTACTCCAAACAGGAAGGTAAATTGTGCATAAAGTTCCCAGTATTAGAGAATCTTTTAACGAAAATGAAAAAAAGTGAGGATAATAATTAACCGCATTGCTGTTATTTCCGCAATGGGCGGATCTAACGTGGTTTAGGAAAAAGTTGTTACTTTACTTTCAAACTATTTTTCCCACTTACCCGTGCCATAATGTTGAAAAAACGTTACTAATTTAAAAGTAGAAGTGAGGGGGAAACAAGCTTAGTTATGACAGTACCTGACGGATTCGGCCCGCAAAATCAAACTCTTGACCCAGGAAACATGGGTAAGGAAATACGGCCAAAATAAATGGCTTATTTAGCTGGAAATTGAGCATTTGCAGTGACCCAGTTGTTTTCTGCCAGGTGATTAGCTTACTGTAAACCTGAAATCAGCACTACCTTGTTAAAAACTGTTAGTCCAACTCACCCCACTGTCCGCAGCTTCTTCCCAGCTCTCGGCTACCTCCTCATCCTCCATGTTTAGCAGGACTCTGACAGGCTGCCTCTTCGCTCCTCCGGAAAACTATATCCGGTCCCAGCTGAGGGCATGAGACGGTGAGGCTAGGCCGGGCAGACCCGCTGGGAACTCAGGTTTCACTTAGTTTTCTGGTCTGGGGTAAGCTGAAGGAACAAATCCGTAAACCTTTATTTGGCCGCGTGTTAGCCAGACGCTCAACTGAAATGACAATCTCAACCCGACTTCCGGTTACTTTTAATTCTGCGTCAGGACCGCTTTCAGGTAAAGCGGAGTCACTTTAACAGCAAAGAAAAATTGTGAAATATTCACCAAACAGCGGAGAGATTCGGTCGGATAAGACCCACCGCTAAGCTAACGTAACCGTTTTGACTGAGGAACGGAAATGACGTTGTAACGTCAGTTAGCCACATGAATGACGCTGACCTAATGAAGATGGCGTCATATTTCAACTGCACTTGTTTCGCGGAAAACCGGGTTTTGAGGCCTTAGTAATATAAATGTGACATTCTTTGGGCAAATTATAATATTCTATTAACTTTTTATTTTCAAAGAAATTTGTGTATTTTGTAAAAGTAAAATGAAAAACAAAAAGTATTCTCTACACATGTAAACATCACTTACTCAGGAGTAATCTTGTACCTTATTTGTGTTACTAAAGTTCAGAAAAGTTCTTGAAAGTATAGTATTAAACCCTTTATTAAGCATTAAACCTTTATTAAGCAAAACGTGTTCCTAGTTTGCTTTATTATTCAGATTTTTCAGTTTCTGGCCTGACAAAATCCCACCTATCAGAGGTAATCCAGGACTAATTAGCTGATTGATTTGTACATCTCCATAATAAACACCTTATTTGCTTTCCTGACATTTTGAATCTTACTAAACCAGTGGCACACCTATCATATCTATTTCAAGGTATGTTTCTAGTTATTTAAATGCAAAGAATACCAATAAAAACAATGTTATCAGTTTGTTTTTTATTCTATAGCTAGTCTAGCAGCTCAAAACAACTACACCAGTGGCTTTTGGAGTTCCAGTTGTGGTGCACAGTTGCTGAACTTGGTTTGTTTCTGGAGTCAGCACCCAGATCTGGTATTGCTGTCACATATGAGTTGACCACGTTCTAGTTATAAGTCAGAAAACAATTTGGATTTGTAAATGATTGTGATGCTAGACCATTTTATTCTCTTTATCTATGTGTTCAAACATATTTTCCTTTGTGCGCTCTAGTTCAACACCGAAGTCAGAATTATGGGTAACCAGAAATTACTTCCAACAGGGAAATTGTTTGCAAAGCAGTCCTGAGTGTAGGATCCAGTATGGTTGCAGTGCTTATACCATAGTGAAAATTGGTGGTTCATTGTACAAAATCAATTTGTGATTATGCTCTTTCAATGTTGAAGTGCAGAAAATACTGAGAAATGCATTGTCATTGTGCTACATTGCTAACAGCAGTTAGCACTACAGTGGTAAGCAAGGACTACTGTTTTTTGATATGTGGACACTTCTAAATAATCAAGAGTTAAGGATCATGACCGAAAGAACAAGAGCCCAGATTCAAGAGGGTAACACTAGTTTCCGGCTGGTTGGACACTAAACATGAGGTGAGAAGCTTCATCATCCAGAGAGACCTCGAAGTAGATTTCAGTACAAGCTTTCCCAGCAGAAGATTGCCTGAGCTTTCATTGCCTCTGCCAGCTTTCTTCTTCCCCGGTTGCATCCTTATGTCATGTCTTACCCAGACAAATGACAGAAACAGGCATCCTGACTGGCCTGCAGCCAGGTGTTACTCTGTAAACTTCTATGCACTTTGTATTGGTTGGTAATGGATGTGTGACCTGTGCTTGCATAATGCTTTATTTAGACCAGAGGACCCCAAAGCGCTTCCTGTTCAGTCATTTAGCCCAGTCTTTCCCAACCCTGGTCCTCAAGGCACACTGTCCTACATATTTACTGGGTTTTGCTCTTCAGTGCTTCTGAAGAGGCCTTCGAGTGAAGAAACGCTGCTGTTGAATAACTGTCTTTTAAATAGGATGATTATGTTTGCTCATTCTATTTTGACTTAATCAACATTCCTTTGCACAATCAGCTTTATAGGCTACATAACAATCCGTAGGTAAGAGTCAAGGTTCTTTATCAACTTGTTTAGCTTTTATAACACGGTGGCCCAAAATATGATTGCAAAAGAGACTGCAGTCTAAACAAGAGATCTTTGTATAGAGTTTCCAACTCTTCTGTGGGTCAACAAACACTAAACAAATAGACTGATACCTAACAATTACTCAATATTACTTTGTCATGAAAACTGAATACAATTTTTTCAATATATATATATATATATATACACATATCTATCTCTATAAGTTACATATGTCTTCCTCTTTGATCAACAGTTGGGAGAGCTGGGCCTGATGAGACCCACCCCTGGTACCACACACATCCCCCCTCCTTCACAGAGGCTGTTCCGAAGCGGAGCTCCGTTACCGAGGGAAGGAGCTGCTCTCACAGCGGAAGATGGCGATTGCATGGAGGCAGCACAGGAACCAGCGGAGCTGATAACCGGGGAGGAGGAGGACATATACACACCCAGAACCCTGAAAATTAACTGACCTAGAACAAAGGTATGAGCCGAATTTTCTTTCCCCACTAATACACAGTAAAATTAGCAATATTTCAGCGGAGAACCCTGACATACACAGTCCATCTACTGAGGCTAATATTAGCAACGATTACATATAGGAATGGAGGTAGCATCTAGCTGATGCTGACTGTGGCTGTCATATCGGTAAGACATCGAAGAACTGATAGATTTTCATAAGTATAAAGTATAATTTGGGGAAAATATGTGCTATAATGATTGTCAGTTGAAGATGAACTGGTACATGTAACTGCTGTTAGCCTGGTTGCAGCTGGTAGGCTAGCTAGCGTTAGCATATGCTAGCAAACCAGGACCAACCGTTAAATTCATCAAGTTAACAGTTCAGTTTCCAGCTGGTAAACTGTGTTTTTATGTATGAAGTAACCTATATAATCTCTTAACAGTATTACAACTTTAAAATGCTGTGGATGCGGTAGAAAGCTTTTAAAAGTAGTTAGCATTAGCAGTCCAGTGATTCATTTATTATGTGGAGGCTAAAGATAGCTAGCTAGACGTGGCTAATTGAACGAACTGGGACGAACGAAGCCGAACAGTTTGAAGAATCAACTATTCCGATTAATTGAGTCGTTATACACACTGTGTCAGAAAATGTTCACCCTGGTCACACCTTCATAACACACCGCTAAGATTTCTTAGCAGGAGCAAATGTGTTTCACTTTAATGCAAGACTTCGTCGTCGTTATGATTCAGTAGAAAGAACCGAACAAAGCAGGTAAATCTCCAGGTTAAAGGAGAAAGTAACTCTTTGACCCATCTCTGCATGATCTTTGGTAATAATCATGTTTATGAGCACTGTTGTGTACATCATCAACATGTCTTCACGTGTCTCAACAGATAATAATGTCCCTTTCCCCCGACAATGAAGATGGATACTTTGTTGCCATGGATACGGAGGATGAGGGTGCAGAGACTGCTGCGTTAAGAGGGGAGGTGGAGGGAAAGATGGGGACCTGTAGTCAGGAAGGGAACATGGACACTGGTGCCAAAGGGAAGGGCAGGTCGATGGTCGAGTTGCCAGAGGAAGTCCTGGAATACATTTTATCTTTCCTCTCACCTTACCAGGAGCACAAGACTGCCGCACTTGTGTGTAAGCAGTGGTATCGTCTTATTAAAGGTAAGTTTGTCAAATTTTGATGCCATTACGATTAGTGTCACACCATGTTTGGTTAATGTGGAAATAACAGCGCTAAGGTGTGTTTGCCAGTTGGGAAGCTTTTCTTTTCTCTGTTGCTTTATCTCGTTTTTTTTCTGATCAGGTGTTGCCTATCAGTGTTATCATGGGTTTTTGAGAGCTGTCCAGGAGGGAAATATCCAATGGGAAAGCCGGACATATCCATATCCTGGAACCCCCATCACTCAGCGCTTTTCACACAGTCAGTATACATGGCTTTACATTCTTGAAGCCAGTCAATAATTTTTTTCCCCCTACTTAACTCCTGCAATTAAAGGTGGGGCCAAAGTTCTTTGCAAGGTCACCATATCATAAAGAAGTGACACTTAGTTTTAAAAACTGGAGATAACTAAATTTAACTTCAAAATAAATACATGATATCTGAATATCATTTGTAGATTTTATAACACCCAAATTATATATTCATACATCTGGTCCTCTTTCAAACTGTGTCACATTACAACTGCAAACCTCAGCCTTTTTTTTTTTTTTTTACAAGATTTTATCTAGTAATCCAACATAAAATAACATATATTTGTCAAGTGGATAAAAAAAGGACACATGGTGTTCAAAATCTATCACAAATAGAATCTGAACAGTTTGAGATGTGAATTTGTATTCACTCAACTCTGTAGATACACTGTAGCTACAAGCCTTGTCTTGAGTTTTGTCCCCATGTACTTGTATATCTGATACAGTTCTTCTCTGGAAAATATCTCGGGCTCAGTCAGATTGAATGGAGAGCTTCTGTTAACATCAGATTTCAAGTCTTGTCCCAGATACTCATTTGGATGTCTAGACTGTGAGGCTCTAACATTTGAATGTTTTAAATGAAACCATTCCACTGTAACTCTGGCTATATTGTGATTACTGTCCTGCTGCTCCACTTTCAAGTCTTTTGGAGACTCTAACATGTTTCCTTTCTGTATCGCCCAGTTCTATTTCCATCCATCTTCCATTCAACTCTGAACAGCTTTCTTGTTTCTGTTGAAGAAAAGCATCAGTACTGCATGGTGTGTTAACGTCACACCATGGAGTGTGGAATGTGAAAGTTCATTTTTGGACTTTCCAGAGATTCATCTAGTTATTTGTTGAGTCCCCTACATGCAAACAGTAGTGTGCTCAGCTGGTAGCTGACAGATTTCTGCAGCTCCTCCAGAGTTACTATGCATTTCTTTCTCTGATTAAAACTTTCCTTTCTTGTTTATTTACTGGTATCAGAGTCTAGTTGGCTGTGTATAAAGTGCAATTTTCAGACGTTTTTTTCTCCTTTCCGTGTTTTGCACCACATTTTGTTGGCTGTCACATATAGGTTTATGTTTAAAATGTTACAAAACATGAAAAAGGGAGATTAATATTTTTGCAAGGAGCTGTTTGCAACGGTTCCCTAATGATTTTTAAACATTGTTCCAGTAATCTTGTTTGTTTTTATTTTTTTTATGTTTTTCAGGTGCGTGCTATTATGACTCAAATCAATCCATGTATGTTTTCGGAGGCTGCACTCAGAGTAGCTGCAACGCTGCCTTTAATGACCTATGGAGACTTGACCTCAACAGTAAAGAGTGGATCCGCCCTTTAGCTTCAGGTAACAACCAAGCAGAAACAGGAACTCCAAATTATAAACCAGCTGCCCAGTTTAAAGACGTTCTTTCATATTTTTATGTGTTGTCCCATTTTCTTTTAACATTCAAGCATCGTCTTCAGCAAAATGTTAGTTTCGTTTGTGTCTTATTTCCCACAGGCTCCTATCCGTCTCCAAAAGCTGGAGCGACTCTGGTGATGCATAAAGATCTGTTGGTGCTGTTTGGAGGCTGGACGCGCCCCAGCCCTTACCCACTTCACCAACCAGAGAGGTTCTTTGATGAAATCCACACCTACTCACCTTCCAAAAACTGGTAAGATGAACTCCAGTCATCCAGAGGGTGCGGTTTAGACAAAGCCTTGGAAAGTTGATGTCTTAGTTAAGCTGCTTATCATCTCTTGTGTTGTTTTTCTTCTATTTATTCAGGTGGAACTGCATAGTAACGACACATGGACCTCCACCCATGGCAGGCCACTCATCATCTGTAATAGGAAACTCCATGATAGTGTTCGGGGGATCGTTAGGAGCACGTCAGATGTATGATTATTTTATGACTTACACTGTAATACACTGTAAAGTCAGCAGTATGCAAATACATTTAAATGTGTATGTTTGATTGTGAAAGGATGTGGGTGGGGAGAAATATTGTAGCTCATCAGAGTAACATTAGGAGTTCACAGCTGATAGAGGTCAGGGGTCGGCAACCCTTTCCATTCATAGAGACACTTTTGGCCCCGCTGCTACAAAATAAAAGTTGCTACGAACCGCAAAAAAATATTTTCTAAATATTTGCTACATAAAATGGTTCATGAAACCTAACAAGTAAAATTTACATTGATTTCTATTTTTAATTATCAGAACAAAATGAATCCTCTATTACAAAATGTAGAAAAACAACCTTGTACATTGAGGTGAACCTTTTCTATAGATGTGGGAAAGGAAGAAAGATCCTTTTTCGCATTTGGAAAAGGATCTTTGAAGCTAGTTACTTTTAAAAGCCCATTGTAGCAATTAAATGTAGATTTTTTTCATAAGAACTTACAAAAAAACTCAGAATATGACAGTTTCTTATTGTTTAGCTAATCAAATGTAAAGCAAGAGCCACAGGTTGCAGACCTTTAATATTGATGAACTATTAGAAGTCGGAGTCCCGGTAAATCAGGTTTCTGCACTTAGATTGTAATGTTTTAGCTACATTACAATGTAAACAATGTAGATTTAACAACTTAACATGAAACTCTGTATTTTTACATAAAAATCACTGGTTGTGTCCACACTGTAAATAGAAGCAAGTCTATCTTCATATAGAATAGCAGCCAAGTGTAAAACAGGAAATAAATAGAATTGAAAAATAGACATTTCATTTGTTGTCTCTCACTGGGGGAAATAAAAAATATATTTAACATTTTGCTTTTTATAGATGGGTTCTCATTTCATCAGTACATTAATTTTATACAAAATCGTGTTGGAAATATCAAGGATAACGTTCATGAGTGAAAATTAAACCA
Source organism: Brachyrhaphis roseni (assembly GCA_903066815.1). Taxonomy (NCBI): domain Eukaryota; kingdom Metazoa; phylum Chordata; class Actinopteri; order Cyprinodontiformes; family Poeciliidae; genus Brachyrhaphis; species Brachyrhaphis roseni. The sequence continues at coordinate 17,792 of CAEFZY010075370.1, forward strand.
TTTGCAGTCAACTGTTTTAATATTGTTTATTTATTGGCTGGTTCTGATCAGGAGCAATGAAGTCTGGGTTCTAGATCTGGAGCAGTGGTCCTGGTCCAAACCACCCACATCGGGTCCATCACCTCACCCACGAGGAGGCCAGTCACAAGTAAGAAGGGTTGTTTTCTTACTTAAATCAAATAGATTTATTTTCTGTTTAACTTCTTTTTTTGTTGTATCTTGTGTACATTTTGAAAATTGATTATACAAATTGTTTTTCCTTTCTCAGATTGTTATTGATGAAAAGACGTTGCTTATATTGGGAGGCTGTGGCGGTCCTAATGCAGTAAGTTTCTTTATTATCCATTTTTTTCCCCAACTAACAAATTTACACTGACAACAAAAGAACAATCATTGGTTTCCACTAAGGTGGAAACCAATGATTTGAAAAATCACAAACACTAGAGTAACAGAAAAAAAGACAGTGACAGAAGTTGTGGAACTTCTTCTTCCACATTTGCCATTTCTAACTCAGAACTGCCCTCTAGTGGATGTGGTGCCTAACAGCTGCGCCAACATGTTAAATGCTTTGAAGGCACGAGGGCAGGAGACGTATTTACATCCATAACAGGAGCATAACTACGTCTTTAGCGTCTACATCTGGTGATCAAGAAGCTGGAGACATTTCATTCATCTGGCGTAGTGAAGCCGCCTCCATGTGATTTTACTGTTGACAATTTTTTCTGAAATTATCACATGGTTGGCCTACAGGTTTTTATGCAGCTCTTCAGAATAGAAATGATAAATATCAATTTAATGTGAATAATTTTATCTTAATTTTTGTTTTATTCAAGTTTATTTAATGAAGGACAGAACAGTAAGCAATGTTTCATGGTAAAAACTTTTTTTATCTGAAAGTTTTCTAGCCAGAAGCTAATTTGCAAACGGTCCTTGGTTAGACATTTCTTTTTAGACATTTAAAAAAAAGATAGCTCTACTTATGAAACCTAAAGGGACCAAAGTTCTGTTCAGAATAAAAACTTTTAAAACATTACAAATGGCATTATGAGGACACAAAAATCCTTGAATGTTAATATTTGTTTAAGTAACATTTTAAGCTCTCGCCTGGAGGGGAGAGCTTGGAGAACATCAACATTCATATTTTAGTTAATTCTTTCTTGTTGTGGTTCTCAGCTTCTGAAAGACGCCTGGCTCCTCCACATGGAGGGTCCTGCATGGAAGTGGCAGCAGCTGCAGGTGGAGAACGAGGACCATGGCGCCCCAGAGTTATGGTGCCACCCAGCTTGTAAAGTGAGTCTTTGATCCTATTCATTACCAAATCGCTCCTAATTTCATTCTGACATGTTGCTGTTTTATGCTTTCCTACTTCCACTTTGTACGCGTCAACAGTCCATTGAATGACCCCAAAACAGGGCTGAGCGATGAGGACTTAGAAATGTATCACAGTATTTTCTGGTACCTCTGATAACGATAAAAATTTCAATTAAAAAAAAAAAATATTACTTCTTTTTTAGGGAACTATGACTAACCCTTTAGTATATTACAGATAAGTTCATTTTTCACGTATTTTGGAGAGAAATCGTCATGAAGAGGACTAAATGTCACCAACAATGTGAATCAATCTTACGTTATGCTCTTTTAATTAAACAATATTTCTTTTGATTTTGGTTCTGATAGTCTTTTAAGACAACTAAGTGTTTTTGCATTTGATAAATTCTGATTCCCGATCAAATAAAAACGCTGAAAATAACAACACTGGTAAAATGACGTTGATCGTTGTAATAAACTTCGGTGTCAGTCCACGATGAACTGAAAATTACACGAGTAGATTATTGAATATTGCTTTTATTTTTGGTTGCTTTAATGGATATAAACTATTTGTATGGTCAGTACAAAACACCCTGTGGCTACAATCTCTATTTTTTAATGGGATATAAAATGGCGACGTTGTGAAGCTTCCTTCATGTCGTTTGTTTGTCTCTAACCTGTGATTTTCGTCCTGTGTGTTTCTGCTAGGTGGGCCAGTGTGTCGTGGTTTTCTCCCAGGCTCCTTCCGGCCGTGCCCCTCTCAGTCCAAGTCTTAACTCGAGACCTTCCCCCATAAGTGCCACGCCCGCCCCTCTGGGCCCGGAGCCCCCCTCCCTGCGGTCTCAGTCCCCGATTCGAAGCGGCGCCGCCGGCGTCGTCCTGGGAGCCGCCGAGGAGGCTCCATGTGTGAACGGTCGATGGGGCACGCTCAGACCGCGACCCTCAGCCAGAGGAAGCGCCAGAGACGGGAGCCCCTCCTCGTCCCAGCAGCCGTCTCCGTCTCAAGGCCCCGACAGCCCCCCCCTCCCTCCGCTCCCCTCTCTAATAAACGGGTCGTCCCCGTCGCCCCGGACCAGCCCGGCTCAGGGCTGCTCCCCCCCCTCCCGTCCTCACCTGCCGGGCTCCACAGACTACGGCTGGGAGTCGCCTCCCTCCGCCGCTCCGCACCACGACGTCCCAAATACTAACGGTCTGCACACGCCGCCCTCCGGCTCCCCGCTCACGCCACCTGGAGCCGTGTCCCCCGCTGCCCTACGGCGAGGCCTGGAGGCAGTGAAAAACAAATCTTCCTCATCTTCACCTTCGTCTTCCCTTCAAACACAGGGGGCTTGTCCCATGGGCGGAGGTGGAGGAGGGACCGGCCCCTCAGGAACCCCTCCGTCCTCCTCGTCCAGCCCCCCACAAGCCGCAGTAGCCGATGGACACGCCATCCCGCCCATAGCGCGGCGCCTCGGTCATCACCCGCCTCAGAGCCTGAATGTAGGCAAACCGCTGTACCAGTCGCTGAACTGCAAGCCCATGCAGATGTACGTGTTGGACATTTCCCGGGCCAAGTCCGCGGGGGTCGTGTCCTGGAAAGTTTACGGTAACGGGACGCCCGCGGCCGTCACAGGGCCTCCGGAGACCAGCCTTCACACCGTGGTGCAGGGCAGGGGGGAGCTCATCATTTTCGGAGGCCTCATGGACAAGAAACAAAATGCTAAGTACTACCCTAAAACCAATGCTTTGTACTTTGTACGTGCTAAAAGGTAATGCAGCTCCAGGTGGGACGTTACATTCTGCAACAACATAAGGGAACTAACACACAAGGCCTTTTACCTGTAGGAAGGATTATAAGAAAGAACTTTATCAGTGCTAGATGTTTCACTTGAATTTCACTATTGTTCCTTCTGCCTACCGAACGCATTCATAAGGAAAAACTTTAACTACACTTTGACAAAATATTTGCTTGAATGAGAATTGTCTGTGTGCGAGTTTGTTTAGAGAGGACGAGACGTTTTTATCGCCCCCTCACCCCGATGGTAAACAACCAAGCAAAACATTTATGTGTGTGTGTGTATGTGTGTCTCCCTTTCTGAAGTCTTGAAAAGAGAGAAACCAGTTGATGAAAACCTTGCTTTTTCTATCTCTCTCAAAGCCTGCAATGTTTACATAGAAACAGCGTGTGTGTGTGTGTGTGTTCGTATGCATGATGGTGGTTAAAAGTTGTTGACTAATGTGTGTCGGAGAGTCGACGGCGGCTGAGCGATGTGGCACTGTACTATAAATATAGTTGAACAATAAAGGCCTCCATGTCTGCTCTGTGCCGGAGTTTGTTCTTGTCTGGTGTGGAAAAAGCGCAGCTGCTTCTCCACTAAACAAAGCGTCTCTTTGTTGGGCGTAATGACAATATTAGATGTTCTGCCAAAGCAGAGAGATGGTGGCATCGTCTGTCTGCTGCTCTTCTCTGCTCCAGTTCACAACTTTGGTTCAAATCCATCCAGCAGGTCAAAACTTAAAACCCAGATGCAAGGCAGACAGAATCATTAGATTACTGTCTCTGCACAAAAATGTTTGTGGAAAAGAAAACCAACTAGCATAGCAGACAACTGAAAGGACAGAAAAAGGACATTTAGATCCACAATTTCTTACCGCTGTCTTGGATTTTATTACTTTTCAGACACTGATTAACTTATAAAAGTATGGTATGAATTCACAAAAAAGATTGTATTATATTTATTTATCAGAAGTTGAGAAGGCCTCGTTGATGCAGCTGCTCCATGCTTACTGAGCATCTTACTTTCTTCATGTAAACCTGTGCCTGAAGGTCACTAGCAGCGCAAGCTTTCCTTTTTTAAAGAAAAAGGGATTGTTTCTTAACAAGAGATGATTTTTATCAAACTACAGATGGTAAAATTGCAGGTCAAATGGTGGATTTTCTAACATAATTCCAGAATAGAGCAAATCTGACCTTATAAAGAAATTCAGTTGAGGCTTTTTTTTTATAGAGCAGCATTTCCACAGACAAAATCTTCTTAAAATAAAACGGATGTTAGGTTCAATAAAAATAGTTTCTCATTTGTTAACCAGTCTTCTGCATTTATCTTATTTTACCAATTGATCAATACAGCAAATGATCCATGTCTTGTTCTTGTTGCTGAACCTAAAAGGAAAATCTTCCAGCACCCAAAAATTTTGTTCATAAAATCATGTTTTAGATCTAAAATGATGATTTATACATCACTTTCCTACAAAAATATGACTAGTTTATTGTCTTCAGTAACATTTTGCATAGTTAGTTCATCATTGAGCAGCACAAGCAGGGCCAGATTTTTATGGATGTGGGCTCTGGGCTGGAAAACATTTTGATGTCCTATTCACTAAAGAGAAATTATTTTTCTAGTATATTAATAGGTAATCCTAAACATAACTGAATTATTATACCAACTGATGATGGTAAGTTTAAAACATCCTTTAGCCAGTAGCTCCAGGTTCTTTCCACAAAAAATAAAATACTATACTTGAGTATTGTTTATAGTCATAAAGATTTCAGAAATATTATTACAGTTCACCTTACATGGGCCTATGACTCTTATATAAAGTACAATGTTTGTGAAACACATTCATTAAAAAAAGAAAAAACTATTTCAAACTAAAAAAAAAATAAATCTGGTGGGGTCCCTCAAAAACCTGTTGCCCTGGGCTTGTGCCCCTGAAGGCCCTTTCTAAAGTCTGGCTCGGGCCCAAAGTGTTTTCAACTTGACCATTTTAGTTCTCATCACAAAAAGTCTGGACGCCTGGGGGAAGTAGCGCCATCTAGCGGCTGGTTTACGCGCTACAGGAAGTATGGAAAAAGATGAGTCATCTAAACTTCGAGCATTCAGATCAAGTTTCATCACAAACGTTTTCAAACTTTGGAAACATGTTTCACAATTAGCTAAAGGAATCACACGTAAAAAGAAATCCACAAGCAGCAACTAGATTAGAATAGAAAGAAACCAATTCAGGAAAAGAAAACGCAGCTAAATAAAACGAGTTTATCTGCTTGTTTTGCTGGTGGGATTATGCAGATTGCACTGATGGGAGCAGGTTTCTCCTGGTATTGACACTGACCGACTCTGCCCTGCTTTCTCCTCACCCACACGCTAACCTTTTACCCAGAGAGCTCCGATAGGAGCAGCGCTGGGGCCGAGCGCCGCTCCGGCCTCTGATTCGTGCAGGCCGGGGCCAGCGGTGATGTGGCAGCCCTGCGCCGGGCCTGCATTGGCTGTGGCGTGGGGCAGAGGGAGGAGTCTGTGACAATGAATGTGCTGAGGACACATGTTTACAATGAGACGAGGAAGAATGGAGCTGCAGACTGAGGTCTGTGGGGCTCAGAGGAAAGTCAGCACACACAGGAGATAAGTGGAGCACTGTTTTTATCTCATACCTGCAGGTAAATCTACTTCCGGGCAGTTTTACTGTTGTAGATGTTTGAGCATAGTGTTGAGCTACTGTTCAGAAGGGGAGACAGGTCAAAGCGTTTTGATCTGAGCAGAAATCTTACCAAGTGTTGTGGTTTAAATATTTTGGTATACTTGGAATAGGACACTATATACTGCTAGTAACTTTTCAGCAAGATGTAGAAGCTTGTTTTGAGTAAATATGTCCTTAATATAGATAAATAATTACTAGATCCACTGGCAGGTTATTTCACTTACAGCAAGACATTTTCCCCATGTTATAAGTTAAATAATCTTCCAGTGAAACTAATAGTTTCCTAGTAAAACAAGCTCTTATATCTTGGTGAAAAGTTACTTGCAAGTCAGTTTGGACCTATTTAAAGTTTACTAGAAACTAGACCACAATCCTCTGATTTTTGTGTTTTTTCAGTGTGAATATTTGTCATTTCAGGAGGATTTTCCATCATCCTCAATGTTGTGGGAAAAAGTGAAGCTTCGACCTTGGGCTTTTTGTAAACCAGCCAACACTCAGACGTGAGAAGTGTTCACTTAATAATGAATGCTTTCGATCGGAGGTGGCGGCTCCTGCACTCCCAGACGAGGAAGTGAAGAAGAGTGACGACAGAGAGGGCAGCAGAGTGGCGCAGTATCGTTCTGTAACAGACACAAACATGCAAAGCAGACAATAATTCATCCCTGCAGCTGATAAACTGCCCCCTCCTCTTCCTCTGCACTGTATGGACCACTCAGGGATGACCAGCGCCCAGCTGCTGGAAACTTCCCCCAAAGAGTCAGCATTCTCCCCCAGGATGGCTTCTCCTGCCGTCCCCAGCAGTGTTTTGGGGCCCCCTCCGGCCGTCTGGCCCCCTCTGGACTTTGCGCTGGGTGCTCTGGCCTGCTGTGCGGCCTGCGTGTTCACCAATCCGCTGGAGGTCGTGAAGACGCGTCTGCAGCTTCAGGGGGAGCTCTGTGCTCGGGGGTCCTACCAGATCCACTACAGGGGGGTCCTGCAGGCCCTCTGGGTGGTGGGCCGCACAGATGGGCTCCGGGGCCTCCAGAAAGGGCTCTCGGCGGGGCTCATCTACCAGGCCGTGATGAACGGAGTGAGGCTGGGCTCTTACTCCTGCTGTGAGTCTCTGGGCATCACCGCGTTTCATGGAGGCAGCCTGCTGTCAGGGGCCGGGGCCGGGGCCCTGGGGGCCCTCATCGCCTCTCCTGCCTATCTGGTTAGTAGATCCAGGTTCAAAATACTTTATTGATCCTAAAGGGAAATTAAATGTTGTTGTCGCTTATATTAATTCAAAATTCTTCAAAGATTTGTTGTAGATGGTGATGGCTGTGAGCAGGAAGGATCTCCTGTAGCAGTCTGTATTACAGCAAATTTGAAGAAGCCTCTGACTAAAGGCACTTCTTCTAAGACAGTGAACTTCATCCTATATAAAGATTCAAACTGCTGTGCTTCTCTGCAGCCTTTTATGGGTCGACAGAGTGAAGTTTTGCAGGGTTAAAACCTTAAAAGAAAATCAGCAAACATGAGAGAAAATGTAAAACAATTGGATTGTTCTGGTTTTGTTTTATAAGCTTTATTTTTTTATTTGGTCATCCCAAATATTTGGAGATATTCTAAGACAGGGGTGTCAAATTAATTTTCACTTTGGGCCATAAATGTCCTAAAGCTCTGGTTGTGCCAGAATGTATTGATAAAATTGATTACCAAACCACCAAAATATTAATAAATAGATTTCTTTGTATTCATTAAGTATTAATTAAAATTAAATAACATTGAACATCCAGAATATCTGGATTGTTTTTGGGAATGACTGATTTAGTGATACTAATTTAGAAATATTTCCAAGGAAACTTGTTGTATTTGTGCTCATGTGATGTTAAATGTGACTTTTTATTATTCATAAATAATTTAGCCAAAATTTTAAATACTTCAATAAATTTGGACCAGCAAATTTAATTACAATATTTTTACTCTTTAACATCAGACACTTAGATAATATCTCTTTATATAAAATAATAATAATAGTAATAATAATTACTATGTGTTTGAGAAATCATAGGCACTTATAAAAATGTTTTCAAAATGATTTCTTGTATCTAATCAATACAATAGATATTAATTTGATGAATTATTTGTTGGGTAGTTGCAGGTTTCTTCTTGCTCTTTTTATGTGTAATAGGAAGTTAAAACTCATGTGCATGTGGTAAAGAAAACCAAATTAGTAAATCAACAACTAACATTGCAGACGCAGCTGAAAAAAACAGAGATTTAAGAAAGACTTTGGTAAGTATCTGTTCTCTGACAGGAATAAACCTCCATAAATATGGACTTTCATGGTAAAAACATGTGCAGAGCTTTGATTTTTAAACTTTTAGTTGCTTTAAATGTTTTAATTGTCGCTCTCACTGCAGACAGGGCCCGGTTCAGTCCAGTAGATATTTCCTTGCAGATATTTCCTCAGTGATGGATTTCAACGCCTGTCAGCCTCGACTGAGACCAAAGTGTGACGTCATATTTTGGTCCATTTCAAACCAGAAAAATACAAACTTACTGTAGAAAACCACATTTCTGTCTGTGAATATTCTAGGACTTTAACGTCAAAGCTGGACGTCACATTTGGACACCTCAGCATGTAGCAATCTGCTACTTTTGAGTCTAATTATGATAAATAACTAAATGTTCTTACTGTTTTATCTTCAGCAGTGACACTAAAAATAAAGCTCTACAGATGAACCTGATCCTGTTGGCTAATATGATCTTCTCCAGTGTTGTGTTGCTTGTTTTTACATGTTGGGTTAGCTGCAGGATCAGAAGAAATACCGCTAAAGGTTTTGTGATGCTAGAAATAATTCTTTGAAAACTGGTTGTGCAGTTGAGGAATAACTCCGCATGAACCGGCTTGTTGCTACTTTTGTTTTTAACACCAATTGTTTAGCTGCATATTTTGACTGAATACAGCTTATATATTGTATATCGGTGTTGGTCTCTCCTTTTGACCGAGGAAAGCAAAGCAAGAGTTGTCCGCTCAGGTCTTCTCAGATGTCTTTGTTCTATTTCTGTCCCAGCAGAGCAGCTCTGTCTGAATGTGTTTGATGAGTCTTAAATTACATTTACTGTAAGGGAGTATTTAATATAACCCAACCTTTCCTCTTTCATCTGCTCCGTTTGTTTCACAAGTATTTTCCTGATCGGTTTGCTGTTTCTCTGCTTCAGCTTTTACTTCATGCATCCTGAGCCACCAAACATTTTGCACCGTCATGGAAAGACGATACTGTTTGTGTCCAGCTCACTAAATTGTACATCTTTTCTTTTTCTGCCATGAAACACATGCGTGCCGCGGCCCCATCTGGGTCCTAGTGTAAACAAACAAAGTGAGGAGTTTTACAGTCGTCTACACTCTGTATTTATGTGACTATTTTAATGTTTTGTGGCCTGCGGCTCATTTGTCACTGTCAGATGTGTGTTTTTGTTCCTGTAAAGGTGTGTGTTGTGTAACATGCAGGCCTTTATTCTGTCAGAGAAATAAAGAAGTTTAAGACTTTGCACTGCGTTTTTCTCCACAGGTAAAGACTCACCTGCAAGCTCAGACTGTGGATGCAATCGCTGTTGGTCACCAACATAACCATCTGGTAAGAAAAATATCAGAGCAGTGTGTTTATAAATGTTTGTCATAAAAAACTTCATTAGGTTTTTGATAGAGGTGCAAGTTTTGAATATAATAGGACTAATTTTAAACTAATTTGAATAATAAACTAAACTTAAACTGGAGTGTATGCATGTTTGGATTAAAATTATTTTATTGTGTAATGGGCCTTTACATGACTGCACTGTAAAAAAAAAAATAAAGTATGGTAATTTATGGTAAAATACCAGCAGCTGTGTTTGCCAGAATTTTCTATAGATACAAATTTTACCGGATAAATATGTAAATATGATCAAATCTGTAAAATTCTGGCAATCACAGCAGCTGGTATTTTACCGTAAATTAGAGACATTTTTTTTTATTTTTTTTTACAGTGTAGTATTGTTGTTGAATTTAACATTTTATTCTGAATGAATCTATAAAACAGAGTTTCTGAAATAAGTGACCAAATATATTGAACTTTACTTGTAATTTAGCATAAAACTCAAATACCTTCAAATCATTTCTGTTTCATTTAGTCTGTTTTTATTTAGTCTGTTTTTATTTAGTCTGTTTTTATTTAGTTTGTCTCTCTAAGTCATTCTGTGATTTTCAGTGAAGTTAAAACACAAGAAAATTATGTTTCAACACTTTAATTAGAACAAAATAAAGACCAAGTGTGTAGAGATGGATTTAAATACAAGCACATCATCTTTGTAACCATTTTTCTCCAGGGTGTGTCTGATGCCTTTGTTACCATCTATAGAAGAGACGGTCTGACTGGGCTGTGGAGGGGGGTAAACGGGGCAGTTCCTCGGGTCATGGTGGGGTCAGCAGCTCAGCTGGCGACCTTCACCTCTGCCAAGGACTGGGTGTCACATTCTCAGGTACATAAAGTAAATTACCCGACATTTCTCCCCATACATGTAAACGATTTAGCGAATTAATCAAAATTACATTTGTATTTGATTAGTCATTAACTGAACAGGCTCAATAAACCAGAAAAGAAAATCATATTCTAAAAAATATTTACATACATTTTGCATTTAAGATAAAAAACAACAACATTGTATTTAAATATTTTCCATCCAGAACTTTTCTAGTGGCTGTTTAGTTTCACCTGCTTCAAATTCTGTAAAAATAATTTAAGAAATCTCTTATTAAGCAGCTTTTGTTGTCCATTTATTAATTGGTTAATCCAAAAATAACAATGCAAAAATAACAATGAACCAATTAACTCTATATTCATGTTAAGCTAAAAGGGCTAGAATATTTTTTTAGCTGCAGATTCATCCTTTGCTACAAATCAACTGATATATAAATATAAATACAGCTCTGGAAAAAATAATAGGCCACTTAAAATGATTAAAAGTTTCTCTGATTTTACTTTTTATAGGTATATGTTTGGGTAAAATGAACATTTTTATTTTGTTCTATGAACTACTGACAACACGTCTCTGATGTTACAAGCAAAAAGTTTGTTTTTATTTGCTGAACACGAGAAAATGTCAAAATAACAAAAAAGATGCTTTCAGACCTGAAATGATGCAAAGAAAACAAGTTCATATTTATTTAGAAACAACAAAACTAATGTTTTAACTCAGGAAGAGTTTAGAAATCAATATATGGTGGAAAAACCAGGATGTTTTCAATGGGTTCAGTGCAGTTGGCTCTTAATATTTACATTTTTTTAAAGGAATTATTTGTTCCTTGCCATTTTCTAATGTATTTCTAATATTATATAAAAAAGGTTTAAATGCAAAATGTGCCAATTTATTTTATCTGATCAATTGATTTAAGATTTAATCCCTGACTGAAGCTTGTTGTTGAATTCCTGCGGTTCAATTTATTTTTTAGCTCATGTTTTGATGCATCTAATTTTATTTTTGGACATTTATCTCAGACGGATCCCCTTATCTTTGTTTTATTAGATAAGAGTTTATCTAATAATGTGCAGGTGTTGGCCGTCATCATTACTTGTAAATAAATTTGCCTTTTTGGATCTAAATAAGTGAATTGATTGATTGATATCGATAACTAAAACAGGCATTAGTTGCATTCTTATCACCAGTTTCCTCCTCTCGTTGCAGTGGTTTTGTGCCAACGCTTGGCTAACGGCGCTGATCGCTGCCTCCATCAGTGGCGTTGCCGTGGCGATCACCATGACTCCGTTCGACGTGATCAGCACTCGCCTCTACAACCAGCCAGTTGACGAGTTTCGCAAAGTGAGCTTGAACGATCTCTCCCAAGATATTTGCTTGTTTTTAGGGGGAACTCTTCCAAAGGTCAAAGGGGAACTTACCGGGTTGTGATCTGCTCTGCAGGGCCGCCTGTACCACGGGTTCACCGACTGTTTGCTCAAAGTGTGCCAAGCCGAGGGCCTCCTGGGGCTGTATAAAGGCATGGGCCCCGTGTTCCTGCGGCTGGCCCCGCACACGATGCTCAGTATGCTGTTCTGGGATCTGATGAGGCAACAAGCTGTCAAAGACAAATAGAGAAAAACTCTGAGCTGAAGCACAGGAGGCTCTGGGACGTGAGAGGGACTGTGTCGTCAAGTGACTGAATTTCATCCAAAACTTGACATTTCTGCTGCTTTCTGATTGTTTTTAACCAACAAAAGCTGAATTCATTCATGAAGGGATGATGGCTCATTGGTTGGAAGGAGAGAAGCTCAGGATATTTGCACAAATACTGATGATCAAACAGAGCTGGTAGCAGAATGCCCGTCATTATTTCTTCCTCTATGTTCTCAGACTAGCATCTTTTAGCATCAGCTGCACATCTGGTGTGGAAGACAATCAAACTCTGTACAACACTTAATTAAGAGTTTAATGATGAATATAAACCTATTGATCAGGTTTTACTAAGAATGGCTTCTTGCTCACAGAGAAGGTTGAGTGGAAGGAAAAAGTCTGGCTAAAACACAAACTGTTTTTCATCACATGCACTCCTGTATTTGTCAGATTGTTATGTGTTTTCCTCTTGCCTTATTGTTTATTGTTTGTTTATTCCTGCAAGAAGAAAGATCCTGCAAAGCAGGGAATCTAATTTCCTTCAAGGTTTTTTTTATTCAAGCTTTTTAACACTGGGAACTCCAAGCCTCTAACTGTTGTAAGTAATCATAATAAACATATTGTTTTGTAAATATTACCAAAAATGATTTTGAGTTTTGTCTTTTGAATACACCAGGGAACAAAAACAGTTTCATTATTGTTCCTTTCAGATGTAATTACCCAGAACCTTCAGTCTCTTCCTGGCTCTTTACTGTTCATATTTTGATCGCCAATATTGATTATTACATAAAGTCTTCTAACACTGACAGCGCTGTCCAACGTGAGCCAAGAGGAGGCACAAATAATAAACTAGAATAGAATAGAAATAGCCTTTAATGTCCAGGTGCACCAACAGTGAAGTGACAGACAATCAAAACCTGTTGATTCACTAAAAGATAAAAATTAACAATAACATATTGCATTATAAAAATACAGTGCAGTATGTAAATAGCATTCTGATTAGGATAGAAAGGATCATTTAAAAATGTGCAAAGTCTGCATGTTTATCTGTGTATAAAAGCAAAAAACAATTTACAAGATGTGAAAATAACTGTCCAAACACCAAAGATGTGCTAATTTTAGTATCTTTAAGACTTGATTGTTACATCTGAATAAACTGATTGAATTCAGAGGATTAAATATACTTTTTGTTTTGAAACAGTATTTTTATATCGTGTCCCTTTCCTCCTGCTTTCAGTTTTATAATTTACCTCTAAGAATTAGAATATAGTTATTGTGTTTGTGACGAAATGCTTTGTTTTATTTAAATACTTATGAATACTTTAGTTTAAACTGGGATGAAAAATGATGAGAAAGTTCAGGGTAATATCAACAATGCGTCTGACGGGAGGATTTCTGGGATACATTTTGAATTGTGAAATTAGTTTTTACCTGATAGATGTAACAAAACAATAGAGATTAATAATTATACCCAGAAAAATGTTCCTTAAGTGGAAATACATGAGAAGTTGCTGCTAAAAGTAAATCAGGGAACTGATTGAAGGAAAACTTACCTCACAGTGTTAAAAGAATTTTATTAGACATATGACAATAATTAAACATTTTAATGATAGGAGTCTTAAATATTAAAGACATTGTACAAATACACATAATCAGTTAAAAGATACTTTAATAAAATAATAAAATGAGACATAAAACTCAGACCCAATTGTTCAGTAATAACTCGTGAAGAGTTTTTACTTACTTAAAACAATCTTATCTTTTCAGGGGACTTTCAACTTTTTTCATTGAATTTCTTTAGAGTGACAACAGGAGTCAAGCTGTTTGACCTTTGACCGGCCAGAAGCTCCTCAGCAGGAGAAACTCAACCAGAGAAACGTTTTGCTGGAGAGCGTTCAGACGGCATGATTGGAAAATCCTGTTCTGAGTTTAAGAGTAATTAGGAGAAACATGAACATCTTTTCCCCGTTTGTTTGGATCCTGGACATTTTTCAATGGACTCCTTTCGATTCAAATCCAGTTGATTGTTTTTTTAAAGGTGAGGCTGTAACGATTTCATTTTAACTCTTTTTGCTCTGATGTATTTTCTTGTTTTTCATGTGATGTTTTTATGGTAGGACTGGTCGGAGCTTGTGGAGTTTCAGTCCTCTATAATCTGATGAGAGTTAACAATTTCATTCACGCATGCAGGTGAGTTTATTGTAGAAACAAGGAAAACATTTAAAGTTTCATTTAGTTATTTTGAATTTCCTTTGCGCGCAGTGATCCTGACACCCAAAGTGGAGACAGACGGAGGTCGTCGTCCTCCAGAAATCCTCTGAGGAGGAAATGGAGAGCGGCGGTCCAGTTCTGGTTCCTGACCGGCGTCCTGTCTCTGGTGGGCTGCAGGGTTTCCTCTCTCATCGTGCTGGAGTTTTCCCTCAGAGCCGTTTCTGCATTGGCCTCCGCCAGACAGGTGAGTTCACAAAATTCACCAAAAGTACAAACTAGAAAACTGTGGCACAATTCAGACATAGAGTGAGGACTTAGGAGGGAAAATTACCCCTTAAAAGTCGAATTAAACTTTCACCGAAGCTCAGACTCACACAGTAGATTAGTACAGTATGAATATACTATGAGAATACACATTATACCTGTAAAACTGAATAAATTTAATCCTAATTTTCTACATTTGTGAACAAAGTGCATGAAGGGAAAAGGAACATTATTACATTGATTATGGAAATGTAATAAAATCATGGCTTTTTCAGAGTAAGTTAGAAAAATAACAGCAAAATTTATTTTAAAAAGCATTTTAATGGATCCTGTAGTCATAAACATAGACTGTATTTTGATAGATATGTCTCTCTTGCAGGCCAAAAACAAATCTATTGCACTGTTTTGGAAAAGAAGAGATTAGACATTTACCCCTGGAAAGTGGGAAGCATAACAAACATACAGAGAAATCTGAGGTTTGGATTTAATTTCATTTATTTATCAAACAGGCTAATTTTGTAGGTAAGGAAAATTTAATACAAGATTTGTGTGACCCTGATAAATAAGATTAAATAAAATAGTTGCTAGGAGAGAGAAGGAGAGACACAGAGAGATAACAAACAATAACTAGACAAGAAATGAACATAATAAACTAGAATCACTAGAAAAACCAAAGAAAAGCAGAAACATGTCAGATCTAATCAAAGGAAAGGAATTAAGGATCACAGAAATGAACAAAACCCGAAACCAACCCCAGATTAAAACATCAACATTTAACCAGAAAAGTTTTCAAAGCACCAAAAACAACAAATGTATGAATGGCTCCTATTAAAAATTCAAATAAAAATAATGTATTTTAAAAATAAAAACATTTTCCGTGCTGTTTTTGGCTGCCTCTCATTTGGACTCGCTTCCGGTCATGTTTCTGTCTGAATTCAGGACGACGGGTCCAGAGGTCTGGAGCTGCTGCTGGTCCAGAGCCAGTTCTCCCTGGGCTGCAGCCTCACCTGCACTCTGGCCTTCATCCATCAGGGGGCGCTGCACAGCTCCTTCGGCTTGCTCCTGGCCGCTGCGCTCAGCTGGGCATTTGCGAGCTACAGCAGCGGTCTGTGGCGCCATGTGGCCCGGCTGTTCCCGCTGCACAGGACCGATGGTTACTGCGGGAAGTGCATCAACCTCCTAACCTCTGGACACACCATGCTGGCCTCGCTTCAAAGAGTGGTTATGTTGGCCTTTGGTACAGCAGCTGTGGCTTCCACCACCACGGTTTACGAGCACTTCTTATCCCAGAAGGACGCGATGAAGTTCTGGACTCCACTCACTCTCTGCTACACCATGTTGGTGGCCTACAACCAAGGTGAAGATGCTCAGAGCAGCTGATTAAAGAATCGTTGTCTGCGATCTGCAGCCACACGTGGCTCCTCACATTGTCTCTCAATAACGTTGGCCAAAATAGTGTAGAACTGAGTGGTGTTTTGAAATATAAAGATAACTAAAAAGGGTAGTTTTTTGCCATTATTTAAAATGTTTTCATCCAAAATCTGCATAAAATTTCCACAGCAGAAAAATAGAAATTTTCCAGTCACGGAAATTAATATATTCTGGTGTTTTCTTCCTTCTAAAAGTTCTTATTTGGAATAACATTTTGGTTAAATACAAAATAAACATCTAGTCAATTTTTCTAAGTATTTTTTTAAACGCTCATGTAGGTTTTTAAATATTTAAATCAGAGATGCTAAAGTTGAGTTATTTTTTTTAACTTGTGGTAAAATAAGTATTTATTTTATGGAAAACATCCTGTTGTAGATTCATCCATTCTCAAGATTAGCTGATGGCCTTGAGTGTTTGTTTTAAACACTTACAGAAAGCATCTGATTAGAAAAAACTACGTAGGAAGTCAATGTCCACACAGGTTATTTAAACTAACTAGGTAACTAATAATAGCAAAAATAACACCTTGAAACACTTTTCAATCAATAAATCAATCAAGTTTATTTGTATGGCAATGCGGTTCAAGGTGCTTTACTGAATAAAAAGACAAAATTACAAAGTCATGAAGAAAACACAATGAAGTCAGCAACTCAACAAACATTACACTTTGATTAAAAAATCATATACATCAAAGATGTAGGTCAGTTTTTAATTCATTATGTTTCAAAAGTAACTAAAAATCTGTTTTTAGTCTTGATTTAAAGGAAATCAGTGTTTCGGCTGTTTTGCAGTTTTCTGGACGTTTGTTCCAGATTTGTGGTGCACAGAAGCTGAATGAGTTTTTCTTTTAACTTACAGAGGAACAACATCGGCTGAGCATCACAGAGACCCTGCTGCGCACCGTGGCGCTGCGACTGGGAGGCCTGCTGGTTCTCATGCTGACAGTGGGAAACTGGACAGACGTTCTCCACATCCTCGTCGCTTTTCTGGGCGAAGGAGTCTGTCTGCTGCCTTCTGAGGATCTGCTGCAGGCTGCGTTGAAGGTCCTTCCTGTCCTGGACTGTTGAACAGCTCCATTATGAGGAACTTAAAAATAACTGCTCAAACTTGTCTTGTTTGCTTTTAGGAAGAACGAGAACGCAACCAGGACAAACAGACGACCTGCCACAGATCAAGGATGAGAATACAGTAGAAGTTGTTTGGCAAACACACCATCGTGAGTCAGAGGAACGGGCTGAATGTTTCTAGAAATGCTCTGAGTTTAGTTTTGAATTGGTGAGTGGTATTTGAAATAAAGTTTGGACAAAAAGGGGAAGGAGATAGTTTCGAGTATGTAGTTGGTAGCCAAAAGGAAAACATCTCTGTTTCCTTTCAAGCTGAAAGAAAGATTGAAAATCTCTTATTTCTTATATCTTAGTCAAACTTCTCATGGAGATGCAAAAACTTATAAAATACTAAAAACATTCTGAATGCAAGAACCATCGGCTCGTGAAGCTCAACCTGTAATAACTTACAGAAAAATGTCAATGTTATTTTAGAAGTCGTGACTTTTTTACACAATTCACCTTTGAATATTTCTGCAGAAAAAGGAAATTCTTAAGCATACCGTCATTGAAGTCTCTCTCTACCTCCATGGTTCCCTGATTGCTCCCACATGTTATCAACTTTTTCTCTACTACATGAGCTCACAGGAAAACCTTTTAATCTTATTTCTTGCCCAGCATCTTGCAGGTCCAGATGCTTTCATGAGAAACTTTCTCATAAAATAACAATTTCCACGTTTTTTAGTAATAAAATAACATGAGACAAAGGGCTGTTCTGTCTTTCCAGGAGTAGCGGATATTACTGCAGCTCTGAATTATGCTACTGTACATTCAGTCGGTCAATTAATCTGTCATCATTGATCTGAGGCGAATTCTTCACCTTCCCAGGGAACAATCATTATCATACGTACAAACAGATGTGAGGCTCCTTTTATAACTATGATTTATTTTCACTCAGAGATGAGAATAATTAAGAAAATCAAAATGAGCAACTAATGCAATCTAAGGCTGCAAGTCATGACTATTGTAGCAATCAATTAATCAGGTTTAAAATAACTTCACATTCTGTAGAGTTTTCATTAAAGCCTTTTCTTGTATAAAACTATACAACAAGAGAACCAGGTGAAGTTAAAGCTCTGTCCCTTTGAGTAGAAAATATTTACAGACAAGTATATTTTTTACTTATTTATATCCTTTTTACTTAAATACAAAATGTAAATAATTTTTGTACATTTTTTGGTGTAATCACTGCTCTGAGAATGTCGTTCTTTCAGAAATTGTTTGTTTTAAAAGTCTGTATCCCCCAGTTGATGATTAATCAATGACTAAATTAGTCATTGATTAATCAATGACCATTATTAACAATTATTTCAATCAATTCATCACATTTCAGCAAAGTGTAAATCTATTTCTGATTAAACAAATGTATGTTCCTACTTAAAAGAAATATGTGTAAGTAGAAATGAGGAGAAAATGTAAAGACTGATAATAATAATAATAGTAATAATAATAATGATAATAGTAATAATAATAATGATAATAGTAATAATAATAATAATGCACGGCACCATTTTCATTGGGTAGCGGCCGCTTCATGCTTCGTGGATCCTTCAGTTTGAACAGGCAGAAAAAGACTGGAAACTGGAAAAGAGGTTCACCTTTTATCAGGTCAGTGACCCTAAATACGTATCCATAGCTACGACAGAATAAAAAAAACATGGCCTAGTCAAAGTCCACACCATAATATAACTGAGAATTTAGGGGCACAGCATTAAAATTGATGCTCTCCATCAACCAGTCTGAAATTTCAGTTTCATTTTTGTTTGCTAAGTTTTGGACCAATCGCATTGTTTTAAATAAATAAACTGAACGGACTTTAGAGAAAATGTTCTTTCAAGAAAAGAGACTGTATAAAGGATAGCAGACGAGCAACAGATTTGTTTAGAGGGAAATGTTTCCCTCTAAACATTTAGTAGATTTTACTCCACAAATCCTTTGTTTGTAACATTTTAGGATTTTAGAAATAGAAATATCCTTTATTTCTGTGCAACAGCAGCAAATTGATAGAAAATCACACAAAGATACAAAGATAGAATATAAAATATAGAATAAAAACAGAATAAAGGGCAAAATTTTAACATAAATACTGTGTAGTTATGAAAAAACATTGTGCATTGGAGTTGGTTGATTAAAAAATGTGCATGTCTCTGTCAGACCATTTACAATTAGTGAGAATAATTTCATAATTATATAATTTTGCTTCCAACAAATAAAGTCCTAAATCTTCTTTTACTGTTTCTTGTTTGTTTTTCTCCCTTTTGTTCATTTTAGTCTTTCCTGAGTGTTGAGGGAACAAAAAGCGGTGAAAAGCTACTCTGCTCTGACGGCAGGTCAGAAATGAAAAGTCAGGGTGCAGAAGGAGGTTCACAGGGTTTAATGAGGATTTGGGCTGTAAGGGGGCGGAGCCTGCGGGTCCTGGGATTGTATCATCCGTGGGCATGCTCCCTCCTGCAGCCGTGACATCACCGCAGCATTCCTTTCCACAGAGCTGGAACAACAGAGACCCCCATCACTCTCCTCATCGCCATCTCCTGTTAACCCTCTCTGCACGCCCCCAGATCTGCTCGGTTTCCAACATCCCTTTTTTAGCTTTGAAGGAGTGGAGAGAACGTCACAGACTTCTGAAAGTAGTCATAATATTTGCTGATCAGCAGCCCTGATATGACGGATTCTGTCCGGCGTTTTGATTGCTCCACACATCTTTGCCTCTACTAATATGCCACAAACGCCGAGATGCTGATAACCAGGAAAAGTTTAAGTGTGTCAAATGGTGTGTCCCAAATTGGAGCTCTGCAGGGGCCAAAGGCTGCTAATACCACAAGATACTGATAGTGAGTCAAGACCAAAAGTGATATAATGTGGGGGAAGGGAAGAAGGAAAGAGGGGGAAGAAGAAAAAAAGGAGGCAGACCCAATGAGGGAGGTAGTGAAAACAAGGTTAAGAGGACAATAAGGCAGAGCTGTACAGGAGAGACGAAACAGAGGACAGTCAGAGGTGCAAAGCCGCTCTGAACGCCAGATACGGTCCAATTCGGATAGATAATAAAATGGGAGTTGGCTGTGTGTGTCTGCTTGGCCACGTCAGGGTGAAAAACCCTTTATGACACTGTAAAAACAGTGCTGTTGGTACAACTGCACGTTGCACAACTCTGTGTGAGTGTACATGCATCTGAGTGAGTGTATGACTGTTCCAGTGTTTGCCAAGTTTTCATAGTGGATGAATGTGTCATGATTTCTTTTTCTTCTCTCTCTCTTTCTTTTTTTTTACTGCACTTTGCCAGAGATTAGCTGTTCACTTTTTATGGTCAGGAGGGAGGCTGGATTGTCATTCAGCCAGAGAAAGGAGGAGGGGTCGGCAGACGGCAGAGCTGGGGAGGGGAGGGAGATAGAGGAGGAAAAAGGAGTGGCTTTCTGCAGATAGGCGCCCCTCTCCACCGGAGTAAAGTCTTCTCTCACAGGCAGCTCATGGGAGTGGAAATAAAACAGAAACTCTGATATCCAGACCAAAGAAAAAGAAGAAGATAAAGACTTGACTTCACGCCTCCTTTTGTACCAGGTAAGCTGGAGCCAGATGATTTAGATTCCTTCCTCTGAACCATTCATTGTGTCTGATAAAAGCTAAAGGTGTGTAATTATTCCTCTCAGGAGGAAAGTGAACAGCCTCTTAATGCTGACTGAGGGCGTTAACTCGTCTCTCTCTCTTGGTAATGACCTCTGGTCTGTGCTGCAGTCAGGCTGTATGAGGGTTTCACTCAACCATGGCATCAGCAGCTCCCCAGAAAAGGATGGTCTCCTCCGTCTTCATCACGCTGTCGTCCCCTCACCGAGCCATTGTGACACAGCAGCAGCAGCAGCCAGCCCTCTGCACCCACAGCGGCCCCGACAGGCAGCACATCGCTGCAGGTGATGACCTCTCCTCCCTCAGGCGGATAGCAGAGGAGACGTCACCCGCTAACACCGGCAGAAACTGGACCGGTGCGGGGCCCTGGGCCAAAGCGTCCGGCCCTCAGAGTCAATCCCGACCTGCCCCAACAGGACCCACCAAAGCCGAGGTGCAGGAGAAAAACAGGAGCTCTTCAGGTATTCATGACTGAGCTTGTTTTAAAGTGTTTGTTCCTGGTTTTCGGCCTTTACTGGATCCCGAGGTTCCACTCAGAAAGCTGCTTTAGAAAGCAGAGATTTCTAATCCAAACCTCCGCTTGTGTTCTCCACAGGGAACAGTTAATGTTGGAAAACATTTCAGACATTAATCAGAGTAGAGCGTCCAAGCTTTCAGTCAAAGTGTGCCAAAATCTTCAAAAGTACAAGAAAAACAACAAAACTGTAATCTACACTACAAAAACACAAATATTACCAAATATTTTTGATCTAGTTTCATTTGCAAATATTTTTGTACACTTGAAAAAAGACAAAACTAACTTACAGGTTGCTTTTCTGCAAGATATAGTAGCTTGTTTTAAGTATATAATTCTTAAATATTGATGATTTATAACAAGACATTTTTCCTATGTCTTAAATTAAATAATCAATCAGTGAAATTGGTACAGTTTTATCAAAATTAAGCAATTATTCACTTAAAACAAGCTGAAACATTACTTTTAAGTTAGGTTTGTCTTATTTCAAGTGAACTAAGATATTTGCTAAATAAACTCAACCAAAAATATTTGGTAAGATTTTGTGTTTTGCAGTGCAGCAAATAAAGTAGACTTATTTTCTTTTCTTTTTTTTTGTAGGTAAGAGATGTTATTTATCATAGATCCAACACTTTGTTTGACATTTGCTTTTCAAATTCTATTTAGATCTGTTGAATAAATTTATTCTGTTATGAAACTAAATTTAACCGACGTTTATAAGTTAATTAAAATCTAATTAGGATGCAGCAAAGTCGGCTTTTCAGTAAAAGTCCCTGGATAGACGAGGTTCTACTTATTTTTTTTATTTATGCACTTCTGAGCTTCAGGAAATTTCAATGCTCTCTAATATTAAATAACTGTAAAGTTCAAAAATCAAACTTCAAAATGTAAGACTTAAAATTGTATTAGTATTATTTTGTTTCCACATAAAAAATTAATTGTGCTCTAAAGGCAGAGACATAAATAAAACAACAGCATCAACAAAGACTTGGTGAATATTTAAAATCTACAAATGATATGAAAAAAAGCAAATAGTTAAAAAAATATTTTTGGGTGGTTTTATTACTTTATTTGAAGTGTCATGTTTATAACAACCCGCCATAAACATGAAGGAGTCATGAATGTTTATGAATGTTGTCATGAAGTGTCATTCAGTAAATAATGACGTTTTTAATGCAAAATTTAATTAAAAGTCCATCATAAGTATCAACTTTCCATCAAAAGTGTTATTATTTATTAAGTGACTCTTAATGACAACATCCATAAGCATTCATAAAGACTCCTTCATGTTTATGACAGTATCATGTCAACCCCATTCAAGTAAAACCATTTCATCCATAAAGTAAATCTGAATATGTTGATTTCACTCCCAAACAGAGCTTTTCCCTCCTCCTCCTCCTGACGTTCTACCTTCATCGTTCTCTGAAGGTGCAGCTCTTCCTCGTCCTCCTCCTCCTCCTCCTCCGTCCCTGACGTCTCCCCTCCATCCACAGAGTCCTGACCAGCTCCCAGTTTCCAACCAACAGGTATCGCATCCCATTAAAACCTTGATTTTCACATCATAATTTACCGTTCTAATACTGGTGTTTTTTTAAGAATACATTAAAGTCTAAGAAACTCATGTCTTGTAGAAAGAGCAAACTGAGAAGAAAATAAAAAGTGAATTAAATTCCTCACAATAGCGTACTTCAAAACATTTAGTTCTATTATTGTCTGGATAAAATGCAACAAAAGATAAGGAAAAGGGAAGGGATCGCAACAGAAGATCCATTGTTTTACTGGTCAGTGTGTTTTTCTTTGAAAGTCTTCCTGCAATTTTCTTCATTGTCCAGATTTTTCCTGCACACTTTCAGATGCACGAGATTTACAGTTACCTCGACTGCAGCTGTGGAGAATTTTACACAATTTATAGATTTAGAACAACAGAAGAATTTATAGTTTGTTGACATTTATATGTTGTCACCTTCCTAAAATAATGGCTTACGTAATTTTTTATTTTGCCAGAAGTGATTTTTTTTAAAAAAATAAAACAAAATAAAATAAATATTAATAAAAAAATTATAATAAATAAATAAATGAATAAAATCGCCACCCTTTCTTTCCAAAAGATGTTTCAGGCCAAAAAAAAAAAAAGACTTTTGGCAAAAAATGACTTAGACCATTATTTGACAATTTGGAGAGAATTAAGAGGAAAATAAATAAAGAAAGCTGGACCAGAACAGATATTTGAGTCTTGATGTTAATAAATTGTGTTTTTCAACTGTTGTTTTCAGTCTTAGTTTCCTTTTGCATCAATTATTTTCAATTATATTATATATTATATTTCAATTATAACATTTTCAGGTAAAGGCATTTTCACCAACCAGAGGCTCAAAACATGATGAAGAAACTAACGGGATTCACAGAAACAGCCAGGACGTGACCACAGAGAGCAAAGGTAGCAAGATTTCTATTTACGCTTTCAGTTTAACATGAATCATCGTCCGATCTTAACTTTTAATATTTGCAACTGTGCAGATTTATGTGGTTTCTGTCGGAAACCCCTGGCCCTTTCTGAACCTGCGATAGAAGCCCTGAACAGGATTTACCACGAAGGCTGCTTCCAGTGCAGATCCTGCCACGTTCCCCTGGCTGGGAAGCAGTACTACAACAAGGCAGGAATCCCTCTGTGTGAAGGCTGCTATCAGGTGGGTCATCGTTCATTTACCTCCAAGAAAATATATCTAGGTTAATTAGGGATACGGGTGAAGGAATCCATTTCTACTCTGCAAAAACACAAAATCATACCAAGAATTTGGTCTAGTTTTTGGGCAAATAACTAGCGTACAAAGAAACTTTTCAGAGAGATTTTGGAGCCTGGTTTAAATCAACACTGTCTTATTTTAACGTGGGAAAAATGTCTTGTTATTAGTGAGATAATCTCCCAGCGGAAGTAGTATATATTGTTCATCAATATTAAAAAGTCACAACAGCAACAACAGGATTCGATGGTGTTTCTATTCCAACACTTTTTCAAGCAGACGCTATATCATACACTCTGCTGGTCAGAGACAAAGAATGACATTTTTATTTCTGAAAAAGCCATCGAGGTTTAAAAAAAACTTTGAAAGACATTTATTACATTTTGGAGAACTACTGATCCAGATTTTAAAAATCCAAAAGAAAATTTCTTCCCCTAAAAAGAAAGTTTGAGGTTAATAAGCTAATAAAACCTTTGTAAGCTACTATACAATTATGATAGTCGTATTTTTCTGTTTAAAAACTTTACCTTGTATTCTCCTTCTTTGCTATTTGCTTTACCAGTCCTTTAAGGTAAAAGTAATAACCAAATAAATGCAAGTTATAGTTAACTTGCATTTAATTATGACTTACTAGGTTATTAATAGACCAAATAAGTCTGTTATAAAGACTTATTAGGGTTTGCTGATTAGTCGGTGCTGCATCTTTTTCTGTGTTTTAGGCCAGTTTGGAGCTGTGCTGGACGTGTGGGGAGATTATCACCGACCAGATAATTCGTGCAATAGAGCGAACGTACCATCCCTCCTGTTTCACCTGCACAACATGCAACCAGCAAATTGGAGCGCAAGCATTTGCTCAGGGGGAGGTTGGTGAAGTTTACTGTCTGCAGGACTACTACAGGTAAAAAACAACAACAATTACGTGAAGTGCTATTAGCAACAAGAATGTGTTGCAGGCCCTGTAGCGTTTTGTTTAAAATCCTTGTATAAAAGTATTTTAAAGGTAGTGAAACGTTTCAGTCTTTGAATATTAAAAGCCTGAAGAGACAAACCCAAACGTCTACCAAGGTGTTTACATGATGCATTGAATCAGGAGGAGTGAAGACTTGAAACATATCGTTCAAAAACTTTTTACCTTCAGTCTGACTGACCTTCAGCTTCATTATCATGAGGGACAAAATCAAGATTTTATTTTTTATTTCCAGCTCAGAAGGTCTGAAAAGAAACATATGCAAGTTCTGAAAAAGGATCACAATTATACATTACTTTATGATGGATGTTTTAACTTACTACCATTTAATTATTTTAGTGTATAAAATATGATGTTTTCTCTCATTTAAGCCACTTTTATGATCTAATTTAAAACTACTTGTATACAGGAAATATGCTCCGATGTGCAGTGCCTGTGACCAGCTCATCATTCCTAAAGAAGATGGTACTGATAGCTACACTGTTGAGTGTCTGGGGCGCTCCTACCATGAGAACTGCTACAGATGTGAGGTAAGTATTTACTCTGCAGACAGTCTCCTGAATGGACTTACTGACAAACATGTAAATATTCAGATTCCGGCATGTCTTTCTTCTTCTCTGCAGGACTGTGGCATCCAGCTCTCCCCTGAACCAAACGAGCACGGCTGCTATCCTTTGGAAGGGAAAATGTTGTGCAAAGCCTGCCATGTCAGCCTGGTTTCTGGGCAGCAGTAACATCACTTGTGCTCGCTGCAAGCAAGAGAAAACTGAGTGTTCAGCCCAACGATTCACATGTGCCTTTGCAGGAAAGCATACGTCACGATGCTTTCTTTGATATCGCATTTAATTACTTTCCAATATGTCAGGCTTTCAGAGAAATACAAATCAACTTTTCTTTTGTACTTGATCATTTTGCACTCGAGATAAAAATGCGTTGAACATATTTATGCAACTGGCTTTGCAAAAACTATTTGTAACAAACTAGTAGAATCTGGATTTTTTTAGCTTTGTACAACAAAAAATATATATATTTTAAGCATTTATAGAAAAACTAAAGTAACATAATATATAGCCTGTTAAATTAGGTTCTAAGATACATACACAAACTGGAAATGTTGCACACTCAGTATATAAATGTATTTAGTTCATAATCATATAACAGGTTAAGACAAAGCACAGATCAAAACAGCAGATAAAGAGAAAGAAAGATTCCTAAGTAAACAGGTCAGAGCCTGCATTATTCATCCTGATTTGTCAAATCTGTTTCAGCTTTTTTAATAAATTGGTTTTATTTTTACAGTCTATATCTCAAAATGGCTTCCGGAATTACAGATCTTTTGAAATATGTCAAAAAAAAATAAAAATAAATCTTTTTCCAAGAAAAACGGTTTTGCTGTTTTGATTTTTTTTAAACTATGACCAGTTGTAGACAGAACTTTTCCATTATGCTATTTTCACAAATGTATGATTTTTGTTAGGTTTTATTTAAGCCTTCAAATATGGATAGACTGGCCAACTTTAATAGCTGATATTTATATTGCTGTTCTGGCCGATAATCAGTTTTTAAAGATGTTACATGTATATTTTCTTCATTTTTAGAGTATTTATTGAGAAAAACAGACTTACAGGCACTGAAGGAGACAGGAAAGGGAAGTGGAGAATACTGGCAATGAACACACAAGGAAGCAACGAGGGATGGGCAGAGAACAGAAATGCTCTGACAAGGAATGAAGGAAAACAGGAGGATTAATTGTTAGGAGGTGATTAGTGGCATGGAAATAAGGTGAGTCCAAAATCTGAATGTACTACAGCTGTGTTGGTAATGTGACAATGAATACTTAAGATGATAGAAAAACTAACAAAGCAAAGCAAACAAACCCAAAATGGAGCACAACCCAGTATGAGAATGACTCAACCTATCAAGCCAAAATTTGACAAGAAAGAGTGTTAACAGGAAAACAGGAAGTGAATGGAACACAGCCTACCAAAATAAAAGAGGAACTGAGATTCACAAAGACACGCAGGGGAAGCCAGGTTAGCTAAGATTATAAGAGTAAACAATAAGTAAGATTTATAAATAGAAACCAGGGTTTTGCTGAGATTTTAATCCGACTTAAAGCAATTACAAAAACACACCAGGACACAAGAGGAACATTTTTTGGGGTAAAAGTGTTTCTTCTGCTTCAAATTTTATAATTATGTTTTTTTAATTATTATTTTCATCTTTAATATACCATAATTTACACATAGCTTTATATTTGTTGTTTGTCTAATTATATTGTTAAATATTTAATTAGATGTTCTGATCAGTGTCTTTAAAAGCCTTTACAGAACGTATTGTACTTTTACTTGGGTAAAAATATTTGAGGACAATTTTTGAGTACTCTGGCCAATTCTAATTAATAATAATCAAAGCTGGGTAGTAACTAGTTGCATTTCCTCAGTTACATTTACTTGAGTAACTTACTGGAAAAAATTTACTCTTGGAAATATATTTACAACACTGTACTTTTGACTTTTACTTGAGTTATTTTAATATCGAATAACATTTCTGGAAACTCTCTAGCCTCTTCACTGAATGAAGAACAAGCTTGCTTTAACCAAACATTCACCAGACAGACACACACCTACAGTTTCTGTTTAAGTACCATAAGTTTTATCTTTGAATGAATTTATTTGGAAAAAAAATTTCTTTTGCCTAATTTTGTAATTATATTACTCATATAAATTATTTCCGTTTTGGTCTTTAAAATACTAGAATTTCCACATAACTTAAATTTTTGATTGATGTAATTTTTAAACAATAAATGACTGATATTTTGATCAGTTACTGGGTACTTTAGTAGCCTTTTTACAAAATATTTTTTTTGTTTTATTTGAGTAATTTCTTGGACGGCCACATTTTACTTTTACTTGAGTAGAAATGCTAATTCTACTCTACCCACCTCTAATAACAATGATCAAATCATGCATAAATTAAGTATATGTCTAAATAAAAATATATATACATTTTAATTGTTTATGTTGTGTATATATTTTCTTATTTTCTTCTACGTGTCGGTATTGTAGCTTTCTTTATACAGACATTTGTCTGCACTCGCGCACAAAAATCTTGTGTTGATTTGTTTTCGTCATCAAACCGGGTGCTCGCTGCCCCCGCCTGCGCCTGGGTCACTCACGCACGCAGCTAACTAGCTCGCACCAACCAACCGGGAGCGAGAGCTCAGCTGCCGGCGCGCGCGTGCACGCGCTCTGATCGAGGACGCAGCAGAAGCGGCAGCAGCAGCCAGCCAGCAGCTAAAGCTACACGGGGAGCAGGCGGTCGGGCCCACATCGTTCACGGAATCAACCGTCGGTCATTTTGTTCAGGCGGACCTCCGACCGGCAGGGGATTAAAAACGTGCGAGATCATATGTGTTTGAAGGGGGAAAGAAGATCGCAAGATGGTTCGGGAAACCAGACACCTCTGGGTGGGAAATTTACCCGAACATGTTCGCGAGGAGAAAATCATGGAGCATTTTAAAAGGTACGTTACGCAAGCGAGAGACCGTGTTTGCCGAGCTGCGCGCGCTGGCTGCAGCACCAACCTTTTCTCGATGCGAGGCTTCGCTGCTATCCCTGCTAACACCGCTAACGTTAGCATTATTAACAATTACTCCTCGAGAGGTTTCCTGTATGGTGCGTGTGCTTTATTACATCACATTTGCATTTGTGTAAGAATATTTAACGAAAGCGACTCGCCCAAGCGTACATGTTGATATTTTAGAGTCTTCCGCTAACTTTTGCTAACGCAAGAAGGCAGTTAGCTGTTAGCCACCGAGCTACCACCCAGCCAACCATTTTGTGGGAAGTCGACAGGTTTTCGTGATCTGTGCAAGCCAAAAGGCAGCCAGGGTCCAGCGTTATGATGTGGAGGACTTTTGTTATTTTGATCACTCAAATGCGACTTATCCGTTCGCTGCCAGTCTAATATCGCAGAGAAGTATTTTTAAAAAGCCCAACTCTAGATCCTTTTAATGAGCTTTCAGGACTCGGGACCAAATGTTAGCAAGTTGTTGAGCTGCACAGCGTTCAAGTCGGTTGCTGTCACTGAAACTACTTTAAAATGTGGTGCTGTAGGATTAACTCCACAGACCGTGAATCATTGTGTTTTCCTCACTTGTCATTACTAAGGTTGATGGACGTCAGTATTTACTGCTTTACAGCTCTGTTATTGTTTTTGTTTGCAACGTAATTTAGAGGCCATTCTCATCAACAAACTAATCTAAAACTAACAAGCGCATCAATTTGTTATATCATTAGAGTCAACTTGATTACTATTGTGTTTTTGTTTTGTTTTGATTAGTTCAGTGCGTTTGAACAATATTTACAACACAAAGTGCCATCATCCTGGCTGCTATGTAGGTTGTTTGTAATCTAAAACTGATTAAATACAAAAGGAAAATGCAGTTAATTCTTTTTCAGATAATCTTTCTGTGGTGGACACTATCGTGTTGCCTTCTCAGCTCTTGAATATCAAGTTTGTTCCATACAGAAAGACAGTAGGCTATTTTTGGATACTCTGAATGTAACTCCTTCTTTGTTGTGTGTGTAATTTCCTGTCAGGTATGGCCGCGTGGAGAGCGTCAAGGTTCTGCGAAAGCGAGGGTCAGAGGGCGGTGTTGCAGCCTTTGTGGATTTTGTGGATATCAAAAGTGCACAGAAGGCTCACAATGCTGTCAATAAGATGGGAGACAGAGACCTTCGGACTGACTACAATGAGCCGGGGTCAGTCCCCAGTGCTGTGCGGGGCCTCGAAGACAGCTCCCCCTCCAGCAGTCGAGACGTTGCAGGATTCCCTAGGGGAACAGTTGGCCCAGTGTTTGGCCCACCTGTGTCCCTACACACCCGAGAGGGACGTTTTGAACGGAGAATAGATGGGTAAGTGGACACGGTGTCCCTAAAAAAAAATCCAGAGTGCTCTAGGTTTCATTTAAGTGTAAAACCTGTACACATAGTGGGGTTATTCATCAGGGAGCGGTACCTCCAGGGGTCACACAAAGGTAATCTAGGGATCACTCTACTCTTCATCACACCTGACTCGCCTTGCCCATGGGATTTAAGTAAATTAATTTCACTATCATTTGCAAAGGTAACTATATTTCAAGGTTTTTTACATCTGGTTTGGATTTTACATCCAAGAGGAATATCCTGGTGAGCTGTGGATTTATTATGTGGGATACTACCTTGGGGAGATTTTGGATATGTTTTTTTAATCAACGTGGAATGTAACCCTGATTTATACATGGATTTGCCTGAAGCTGGAGATAAATTCCAAATATGAAGGATTTACTTTTTGCCTGAAGGATTTATTGAGTTATATCAATGTCCCGTCACTGGCCTATCATTTTTGACCCAAGACTTGATTATTGGACTACTCCCTTTCCCAATATGTGGATATACCCTGTTCTGGATTTTAAGTTTTAAGCAACTGGATGGAAGAACTTAGAGAATACACATCACAAGAAAGACTGAACAAATGCATATATCCCACGTTGTCCAAGTTATGTTAGAGTAAAGTGTAACTATATTACTGATGCCATGCCCCGAATGTGGAAGTTATATTCAGAAGGCAGAAAGAGACCGCTTCCGGATCCAAACGGCCGTTTTCCAAAGTTTTTGGCGTAATTCTTCATCTGAGCAAGCATGAAGAAGGCTGGAACGTCGTGGATGCAGTTCATCATGGACAGAGTGATGTGGATCATACGGTGGCTAGGTTTATTGTTGCCATTTATCTGGAATACCAAGGTGTGGATGTACTGTACCTGTGCGTGCAACCTCCAAGAGCCCAGGATGACTGTGGAAAAAAAAATAAAAAGCCATACATTTCTACCAACACGCCTAATGGGATCTTTGGACTTTGGAATTATGCAATACCAAGACTCGAAAAGGATTTATTACTCTGTGATGTGTCTGATTCTTCCAGAAGTTAAGAAGCAGGATGTAATCCACTGGGATTTTTTTTATTGGTATGTTTAGTTTTTTCTTCGATGGAATCGTTCAACCTTTGGGACATACTCCTTCCTTATTCTACCATTGCCACCAAGACTGATGATCCATTTGGATATATTTGCCATACTGCCTTCAAACATATTATTAGCTAGTTGACCTGGATATTCAGATTAAGTTCATCATCATATTTTTTTTTGACATGTTATCAAGTTATTTTTTTCCCCACTCCATTTATTCAGATTTGTCAAGGATATTTCTAAAATTGTTTGCTTTTCCTTTTTTGTCCTCATCCAATGGAGAGAATTAAGTAACTAAATACCAAACTGTGGAATATACAGGAATCCTCACCTGGTCCTTGAAGATAACTCAAAGTACAATTCAGGAGAAACATTTTTCCCCTAATTGGATCAATTGATGTTTTTGTTTTTCTCCGATTTTTCAATGGGGCATTCACATTCTGACCACCTAGATTTTATTTGGATTAATTTTGGTAACTTCTTTCCCAAAAGGTTGGTATTTCTCTGGCCATATTTTTATCTTTCTGCTTCCCTAGTGCTTTGTGAAAGTTTAGTTTACTGCTGCTTTT
Source organism: Brachyrhaphis roseni (assembly GCA_903066815.1). Lineage (NCBI taxonomy): Eukaryota > Metazoa > Chordata > Actinopteri > Cyprinodontiformes > Poeciliidae > Brachyrhaphis > Brachyrhaphis roseni. Next base: position 49,091 of record CAEFZY010075370.1, read on the forward strand.
AGAGGAAGTTGCATAATTTAATGCAAGAGGTGAATATTTCTTTTCAGCCCATGAATATGTTTCCTTTCACCGAGTTACAAAAGTAGTACAATGTGTAATTTACATTTTAAACAGCATGCATAACATGTATAAATCCATTCTACTTAGGTTCTTTATAGGATTTTAAACTTGAAAATCGGAACAAAATGTTATTTTGTTTCTTTTATGTGAGAAATTTTTGTCCGCCTCTGAAATCTGGACATATAAATACAGATGAAAGAAGTTGAAGCAGATTGAATGTGACTAATGTTCTCTTTCAAGACAACCTTGCCCCCTCCCTGGAGTAATTTGTCGCTGTTACACCATTGAAAAAACCCATATCCTAACACCTGTTGTTGCTTAAACAACAAATAAATGTGGCAAGAAAAACAACGCCTTGGAAAAGTATTCATTCCCTTTGGTCTTTTTCACAAATCTCATGTTACAAACACAAACTCCAACATAGTGTTTTTTTTTTTTTTTTTCTGGAGCTTTATCTTGATATAGACTTTGGTTTATAACAAGGTTTATCAAAAATGTTTTTGCAAATCAAAATCTGAAAAGTGTGGAGTGCATTTCGTTTCAGTCCTGCCGATTTTAATAATTTTTCAACTGCTTTTAGTCTGTCCGTTTGCATGTTATTTTCTCATATTGCTCAGCTTTCTGATAAAATGTGACCAGCTTCCCTGTCTACCCACAACATAATGCTGCCAACACCATGTTTCACTGAGTGCCTGGTAAGTTAAGGGGGGATGTTCATTGCTAGTTTTCAATTAACATCCCCCCTTCATTGAAGGGGCCAATTTTTGTTGCCTCTGACAAGAGCACCTTCTTCCACATGTTTACTGTCTCCTAAAAGGCCTTAATGGGTCACCTTTATTTATAATAAGGTGTGGTTATACACACAGCTGTACTCAGTTTACTAATTTAAGTAACTACTTAAAATATTTGGCTGCAATTTATTTTAATAAGGGATCTGAAAACAAGTTCAAGTCACACTTAGGTTTTGTTAGTCTACCACATACAACTGCACAAAACTGAACTAAAAATGGTTGTTTTAACATGACAAATGTAGAGAAGTTCAGCTGATATGAATACTATTACAAGGCGTTGTAGCTATATGTATTTTTTCAGCCTAGATTTTCAAATTGCTGCCCTGTATGCAAAGCTGGTTCTGAAAACATAATGAGTAGTGAGCCTATTCTTTCTTTGTGTAGTTGTGGCATACTTGGTTGTTTTCTAACAAGTTGCTTTGTTGCATCTGTGCTGTATAAGTAATTAATAGATTATTTTTAATTCAAGAGTTTACTAATTCTTCTTTTCTTTTGTAAATCTCTCTACCTTGTTCTTAATTCACAGTAGCTCAGAAAGCCGTGAACGTGCTTATGATCACAGCCCATATGGCCACCACGAGCGCAGCGGGACTTTTGACAGACAACGTCACTACAACGCTGATTATTACCGCGATCGCCCGGTGTTTGCAACCGCCGGCCCCGGCAGCAGTGCCATCGGAGGGAGTTTTGAGGCAGCAGACCCACATTTTGACTCTAGGATACGAGACCCATTTACCCTCACCAATTCAACACGGCGAGACCTCTACAGAGATGATAGGGGGAGACGTGTTGATCGATCTTATCACCACCGTCGAAGCAGATCATCTCATTCCTCCCAGTCGAGGCATCCGTCTCCTCAGCGGACCGCAGGGCAAACCTCAAAAACCCCTCATTCTCCTAAAAGAACCCCTTTGTCCCCCGGAAGAGGCCCAAGGTCGAGATCTCAAAGCAGATCTTCAAGCTCCGACTCTGTCAGCAGCACCAGCAGCACAGGCAGTGGCAGGTATTCATCTTAAAATCTGAACGGTTTACCTATTAATTGACTTTATTAATTTGTTTGTCCAACTGATTTTTGTGTCTTTTCTGTCTCTGTTTGGCAGCGACTCAAACAGCAGCTCCAGCGATGGTTCCCGGCCCCGCTCCGTTCAGTCGTCGGCTGCTCACACGGCTCCCCAGACATGTTTAGTGATGGACTCTGAAGAGCCTCGGAGAAGCTTTGGGATTAAAGTGCAAAACCTACCAGTGCGCTCCACAGGTTAGTTTTGTTAAACATCCTCTCAAATGTTCAGCTGGATTCCAGTTTGTTTGGGGGAAAATCTAGTTTTCTAATTGTTTAACACAAGTGGCTTGTATTATTAGGGCATTGTTGGATTCATGCACAATAAACTTGGATTGTGCTATTATCAGTTTAAAATGTGTTTCCACTGCAGAAACCTTCTCCTTTTCCAGGATCTTTTTGTCTGTGGCCATTCTTTTACCCTTGTTATTTTCACTGCTGGAAGTCGGTCCAAAACGGATAATCAGGGTAGAAGTCTGTCCCAGATAGGAGAGCAGCATTTTTTGGAAAGACTAAAGTGTTAAGGAGTTTCATTTTAGTTGGGTGCTCCATGTTTCCATGTTCCTTCTCAGTTTTAACTCCCCTACAGTTATATTTTTCTGTTAATATTGAATAGCATAATTGATGTAACCTGTATTTTCATTTTGAAACACAACATTTAGGATCCAGCCACTAAATGATAACATTCAATACAGAGTAAGAATGTTTGTCTAAGCTGGTCAAAGTACCAGAACTTTAATGTACCTGGAAAGAGAAGAGCAGCCTCTTACGCACTTTTTTCCATCCATTTTTTATTAGAGAAAACTGCCACTAAATATGGTGTTTGATTTAAACACAGACTAAAATGACCTATAAAAAATTAATCTGTAATTTAGCACCATATTTGGAAAATCTGTTTTCATTTGTGTTGCAGATTTGACTGACAGTTTGACTTTCCTTCTGCAGATACAAGTTTAAAAGATGGACTCTTCCATGAATTCAAAAAATATGGGAAAGTGAATTCAGTGCAGATTCATGGCGCATCAGAGGACCGCTATGGATTAGTGTTCTTCAGACAGCAAGAGGACCAAGAGAAAGCCCTCAGCGTCTCCAAGGGAAAGCTATTCTTTGGCATGCTTATTGAGGTTACAGCCTGGAATGGTCCAGGTAAGTGGTGACAGATGACAAATCATTAGGACCAGGCTAAGAAAAATGTAGTTATGAGAATAAATAGTTATAATACTCGTACAAGAAAAGTCATATTACAAGGTTTAAGTCATTTGACAGCAAGTCAATAAAGTTGTAATAATAGGATAATGACCTCATATTAGGAGAATGAAATTGTAGTTGAAATAATACAAGAATAAACTTGTAATATTACCAGAATAAAATCATAATATTAATAGAATAAATAATAATTTTGTAACTCTTGTGAGGTTATACTATGGTATTGGTTTTACCAATAAGGACATACTTAATCTTTATCACATCAGCATCAAATTATTATCAGTAGCAGGATTTTTCAACGTTTGTATAAACTGATGTCTATTTTGAAAGAATCAAGCTGGAAATGTCAGACCTTGAATACTCCGTCGAAGCTTTGATCTCATTAACTTTTTAATTTTTTTCTGGTAATTTTACGACTTTCTCCTGGTAATATTGTCTATTCTGCTTATGACTTCGTTCTCGTAATTTCCAAACAAAAATCTTAGTCTGGCTCTAATACTTTGCAGTGAGATGGAGATTATTTAACATGACTGAAATTCCAAACCTTAAGTGGATTCAAAGATAGTTGGATTAAATGTAGGTGGTATGACTGAAACCTGTTTTTTCTCCTCAGAAACAGAGAATGAAAATGACTACAGACCGTTAGATGGACGCCTAGACGAGTTCCACCCCAAGGCTACAAGGACGCTGTTTATAGGCAATCTTGAAAAGACCACCAGTTATCAGCAACTCCTGGACATTTTTCAGCGCTTTGGAGAAATTGTTGTAAGTTCCCACACAAATTTATGCTGTGAAACTAACGTTTCCCACTTTACAGTAAGCATTATTGTAATTTTTGTCTCTTCCTCTCAAGGACATCGACATCAAGAAAGTAAATGGGATTCCTCAGTATGCCTTTGTCCAGTACTCTGATATTGGCAGCGTTTGCAAGGCCATAAAGAAAATGGATGCAGAATACCTGGGGAACAACAGGCTTAAGGTACTAATGTTATCCCCTCTAAAGAAAGAACCATTTTTTTTCTGTGTTTAATTATTTAGTTTATGTCTATAAAATTGTTGCTCTACATCTCTTTGCAGCTTGGTTTTGGGAAGAGTATACCTACTACCTGTGTTTGGCTTGATGGTTTGGCCCCCAGCATCACAGAGCAGTACCTCACACGGCATTTCATGCGTTACGGGCACGTAGTTAAAGTAATCCTCTTTTTTTTAACTTCTCTATGAATTTCTGGACTTTATTTTAGTTCTTCTGGTTGTAACTGTGTGCTTGTAAATTTCATAGGTCGTATTTGATAGACTAAAGGGGATGGCACTCATCTTGTACAATAACACGGATTTTGCTCAGGCAGCTGTGCGGGAGACCAAAGGCTGGAAGATCGGTGGTAATAAAATTAAGGTAAAAAAAAAAAAAAGATACATCAATGTCTTTATTTTTTTAAAAATGTCTCTATTTCTGTATTTAATTGGTATTTTTGTTCATCAATAGGTGGATTTTGCAAGTCAGGAGAGCCAGAATGCATTTTACCGCTCAATGCAAGCCTCTGGACAAGACATTAGAGACTTCTATGAAGTTCCACCAGAGCGACGGTAAGTTTATTTCCTTTCTCATTTTCCTTTGGCATTTTCAGGAATTTAAATTAACCTTTCGTAAATATGTAGGAAAAACAAACGTGTGTATTTTTAACATTTCTAAGGTGATTACTAATCTCTTCTATTCATTTCACAGAGAGGATCGCAGACCTCCTTATCATGAGTTTACAGCAGAAAGAGCTTACTATGAGAATATAAGAACCACTGGCCTTTATCCAGAGGAAGCTCGCAGAGAATACGCCGCACGCAGCAGAGAGCGTTTTCCTGAACTGGAGCATTATCAGGGAGAACACTTTGACCCACGTTATCATGAGGATCCAAGAGACTACAGGGATTACCGAGACCCCTTCGAGCAGGACATCAGAAAATATACCTACATTCAAAGAGAACGAGAAAGAGAGCGGGAGCGTTTTGAGGCTGATCGCAGCAGGTGGAGCCCATCGCAAAGAAGAGCTGTCACTCCCACAATTTCCCCTTCTCCATCTGAACGTGCTGCCAGAGACTCAGAACGGCGAGTTTACAGCCAGTCTTCAGAGAGGAGCGGCAGCGTGAGCTCCATGTCGCCTCCACATTTTGACAAATCTGAAAAGACCTTGCAAGATCACGCAGCAAAAAGTGAGAAGAGCGCTCAGCCCGATCGCATGGCAGGTGCAGAGAAAATCAAACGTCCAAAAAGAAAAGATAAAACTGACAAAGAAAAGACTGAAAAGAATAAATCAAGGAAAGGAAAGGGTCAGTCCCCGGCTAGCCAGATACCAGAAACGGAGCCGGATGCTGCTTTTGATGGAGGATCTGGAAGAGGAAGGGGATCAGACCAAGATGTTCATGAGAAACCGAAATCCAAGGTGGACGGAGACGCTCTGTCTGGAAACCAGTCAACTGCTCCTCAAGACTCTGTAAAAACTGAAACGACTAAAGGGGATATTGCAGAGCTAGACGGAAAACCCAAACTTAAAAAACAACCCAAGTCTGATATTGGAAACGATGGAAAGGATTCTGCAGTGGACTCAGATCGCCTCGCTGCAAGAAAAAGGCGCTTTGGGGATTTAGGTGGCAAGACTGTTCGTCAGAAAAGAAGCAGGCATGAGGAGGAGGATGGCAGTCAGTCATCAGACATTGGATCCAGTACCACATATGTGAAAGAACCAGACGCAGACAAACACAAAGATCCTCAGCGACGAGATGCACGACTCAAAACGGAAAAAAGTGTCACTCAAAAGGATGGACTAGAGGATCTCAGGGGACAAAGAGAAAAATCCGAAGGTTCTGCAGATCTGCCAGAGTCAAAACGACAACAAGGAAGCACTTCCTCCAGAAGGGTCTCACTAGAGGGGAATTCAGATCAAAGCATTTTAAGAGAGCAAGAACAAAATGCTGCATTCAAGCCTAGTCAGAATGCTGAAACTAATAAAAACGCCAAGACTAAAGAAGACCATGTTGACATTGATCTCTCTCAGAGTTACCGCAAGCAGATGGAGCAAAACAGACGTTTACACATGCAGCAACAGCGCGAGTCTGACAAACTGAAAAAAGCAGAAAGTCTGCAAAAGAACGAAACTGAAGACCTGGAACATCGTAGCCTTGTGCATGACGTTGGTAAACCACCTGAAGATGTCACAGATAATTTTCCGTCTCACAAGCTGTCTGACCAGTTCGAAGCCGAGCCCGGGATAAAGAGAGAGCGTTTCTATAGGAGACAAAAAAGTGAAGACCCTGACTGGAGTAGTACCCCTTCTCCAGGACACCAGATTTTCCCTCAGCATGCTGATGAGGACTTCATGGATGCCTCTCTGAAGGAGTTAAGTCGAAACAATCAGAAGATTCACCCAGAACTTGAGCTTTTGGTCAAAAGGACCCACAACACGCAGGTGAACAAGACAAACACCCCCATTAATATTGGGGAAGAAGATCAACAAAAGAGGTGGGAGAGCAGAGTTAAGCAGGACCTGCTACCCAACCTGAACTTTTCTAGAGGCTTGGGCAAAAACCTTCACAACCGCAAGCCCTCAGAATACGGCCTTTGGCATGATTTGGAGCCTGGGGAAGTGAGATCAGACTCCGAAGAGGATAGAGAGAACAAGCCCCTCTCTCCTGCTCCCTCCACCTCTATGCCTTTTTCTGAGAGGCCGAGACCTGATCGGTTTTCAGAACCAAAGCTGGCTCACCTTGAAAGAAACAAATTCTACTCGTTCGCACTTGACCAGACCATTACCCCCGATACTAAAGCTCTGCTGGAACGAGCAAAATCTCTGTCCTCTTCTCGTGAGGATAACTGGTCATTTTTAGATTACGATTCCCACTTTGTGAATTTCCGAAGCCAGAAAGACACAGAGAAAGTAGAATCAGCACCAAGACCTACTCCTTCCTGGTACATGAAAAAGAAAAAGATACGAAGTGGATCTGAGGACAAACTGGATGACAGGAAAGAAGAGCCCAAGCCAGAGGAACAGGAACGCAGAGAGCTTTTTGCTTCACGTTTCCTTCATAGCGCTGTGTTTGAGCTGGATTCTAGACGACTTCAACACCTTGAGCGCAAATATGAAGAGTTGGAGCACATGCTGAACCAACAAGCTAGTCAGCAAGGAGCAGAGGGAGAACTTGAGACCGGCCCAGTTGTCCTCTTTCACAGCCGTTTTCTGGAGCTCACGCAACTACAACAACAAAAAAACAAGAGTCAGCAGCTGCAGGAGGATAAAGGAAACACAGTTTGTACAAGTGAAAATAAAGAGGAAAAACCGTCTGAGCAGGAACAACAAGATTTACGGTCTAATGACACGCCAGAATCTAGTGTGGCAGCTGAAATCAAACCCATCAGTCCTGTTGAACAAGTTGCTCCTGAACCAAAACTGACTCCAAATCTTGTTACTCAGTCTGCAAGCAAAGACACACCTCCTTCAGACCAGAAATATGTGTTACCATCTCCACCTGCTGATATATGCCCACCTATGTCTTTTACAAAAGAGGAGACAAAGGAAGAAGTAAAAGAAAGTGAAGATGTTGTACCAATGCACTGTTCACCACCTGAGACCTTTAAATCTGAACCTTCACCTGAAACTGTTCCTGAAACTAACATTTCTGAGGAGAAGCTGGAATTTCTTGAAGAAGATGTAAAGCCTTTAATTGACGAACAAACAAACGATCCTGGTTCTCATGAAGAGTTGGTTAGCAGATCAGAGCCAGAGCCAAGTCCTGAGATGTCACAACCAGAAGTGCCTACAGCCAGTAGTCCAGTACAACTCAGTGTTGCTGAAGAGGCAGATTTAATCAAAGAAGATCCTCTTTCAACATGTCAAACAGCAGTAGAGTCAGAAGGAGAGAAGAAACTTGAAGAAGTGAGTAAAGAAGAGATTTCTGTTGATAGGGATGCAATTGAAGAGCCAGTCTCCTTTCAAAAAGAAAATAAAACAAAAGAAATGAAAACTAAAAAAGGCAGGCAATCTCCTGCTCATGTTCCTTTAACATCTGTCTCTGAGAAACAAGCTACACGCAAGAGTGAGCGTATTGACAAAGATAAGCTGAAGCGTGGCTCATCCCCAAGAGCTGAAACGAAGTCCTCAGCCAAGTCTCCAACTCCCGGATCAGATCATGATCATTCGGAGCAGAGCATCCCAATAAGCAGAGCAAGAACTCGAAGAAATGTAAAATCTGTTTATGCAACCCCAGTGGAAGACGATGCACCGACTCGTGGCAAGGAAACTGAGTCTCCTCGCTCTGCACGAAAGCGGGGTGCAGAGAAAGAAGCTGTGCAGCACAGCACTGAGTTGGAACCACCAACTCCGGCGCCAGCAAAACAACGTGGGCGTCCTCCCAAAAACCGCAAGCCGGTTGAAGAGATTTCAGCTGCAAAAACAGAGAAAATAAAAATGGATAAGGATGCCGATTCAAATGAGTCAGAGAGCGGCGAACGTGTTTCAAGAGTTTCTAAGGGGAAAATGTCCCCTTATCTCACAAAGGGTTCCTCAAATCCAATACCCTCAGTCCCAGGCTCTAAGAAAGGGGATAAAACTGAAGCAGTTGATGAGAATCAAGTAATGCATTTCACAGAAGCAGATGATTTGTCTTCACAACATTCGTCATCTTCAGGCAAAGTTTCTTCAGTAAAACCAGATGTAAAGAAAGGTGAAAAAGATGAGCAAGGCACAGAACTGGACAAAGACGTTCATGAAAAATTATGTGAGGGGAAATCGAATGGAAAAGAGACAGATTCACTGCTGGGTGAGGAGAAACTTTCCCCAGAGAAAGAGAAGGTCATAAAAGGAAAAGTCAAGCCGACAGGCGCTCCAAAGCCTCATGTTTTTAGGGATCTTCAAGTCATACTGGATGTCAAAGAGGTCAAAGATCACGTTTCCAGGTGCACTACTGCCAACAAAGAGTGCCCTAATGAAGAAAAAGAGAAAAAGGAAGTAGACTCCTCAAAGAGCTCCTTCCTACAGGAGCGTGAATTGGAGCAGGCAGTTGAGAACATCGCCAAACTTACCGAACCGGCTTTTCCGACAGAACTACCAACTCCTCCTGTCCCTCCTGCAGAGGTAAAAAATGACCCTGAGGAGGAAAAGCCTTGTAATCCTGCTAGTGAGACAGAGCTGATGGCTGCCATTGACTCAATAACTGGTGAAGATGTAAGTGTACCTCTCACCCCAGCCGCTCCAGTTAGCACAGAAGTTTGTTCAGAACCTGAGGTCCAGGAGTTTGTCCCACCAGTCAAGGTTGAAGAACCTGAAACCGCACTGCAAGAGGAACCCGTCTTCTCAACTACTCCCAAAAAGAGTTATAAGGGAAGGCCCAAAACACCTAAACGCCCTAAAGCCCCAAAGCATGCACGAAAAGATGTGAAAGAAGAATTAAGTGAGGAGTTGACCGTCCCTTTGGCCGAGAGTGCAGCTTCCGATGTAAAGATTGTGGCTGAGAAGCCTCCATCTGCTGCAGCTGCTGCAGTTATCACTCCTACGACATGGAAATCGGAGGCTGAACTTCCAGCTGTGAAGGCAGCAGAATCAGAGTTGCCGTCACCTGTAGAAGAGCAAACACAGGCTGTGAAACCCACACACCCCCAGGCTAAGAGCCCCATATACTCAATGCCACATCAGTTACCAGCTGATTGTGTTTCTCCCTCTCTGGCCTCCAATAGGCCCAACATCAGATCCATTCAAACCAGCCGAGCGCCTGTTTCTCCACCCGACTGGCGACACCAGTCTAAGGATCCATGTGCTACCTCTGCACACATAATGTCAGTAGCAGCCAAGGAAGGCCAGCTGACCGCTTCTGACTCCAACAGCAAAGAGCTAGATCAAGGCACAAGTGACTTGAGGCAGATTCTCATGAAACCTAAAATAATTACGCTCCCAGGAGGAGGAAGTTCTGCTCCAACCAATCTGCCCAGCCTCCGAGATCAAAATCCATCTGAAAGCAATCCTGCCATCACAGCTGCTATTCACAACAGATCCCCGCTCCCTGAGAGTAAAACGCCGACTCATTCAGTGCCACCTATTGTCCGAACACCCTCCACGTTACCTGGAGAGACTAAATCTGTGATCTCCGTAATTGCATCTACGGCAACCTCTGTTATTAGTCGCGTTTGCAACCCCCCTGAGTCTGAGGAAAAACCTAATCTAATCATTGGAAATCCCTCCATGGATGTGACTCTGCCCAAAACGGCCTACAGGCCCAGCAAAGACGATGGCGGACCTTACCACGGCCCCACGTTCAGTTCTGGGTCTTGCTCTGGTCTGCGAGTAAACACGTCTGAAGGAGTGGTGGTGCTAAGCCACTCAGGCCAGAAAACAGAAGGACCCCTGAGGATCAGTGCCAAGATTAGTCAAATCCCACAAGCAACAGCCGGTGACATTGAATCTCAGCAATTGGTGTCGATTCCCCAGATTAAACAAGATGTTTACAGCCATTCTCAGTCAGGACATCAGAAGGGGTCTTCACAAACCGATCATGGGCATCCTGGTAAACTCCAATCAGCTCTGTCTTCAATTAAGCAGGAAAGCAGCAGCAGCAGTTTAGAAAAGCTGGATTCAGCCTACCAGGCGGGGCCCCAAGGAGTAGTGAAGCGCCTCCCGCAAAGTAACCAGCAGGTAATGGGTTACCACCAAGACTACCTGCAATTAAAACACCAAAAGAAGATGGAGAATGTTGATCCTCATGGTACAGATGGAGCTAAGACATCTTGGACCTCCACTGTAAGCCCTGCTATAAGCCCACATTTACCATCTCCCCCTGGGAACCATGTGGGCTTCGTAACATCCACTGGTGACAGAGGTCCGTCGCATCTTGGTAGCATCAAACAGGAACCACGGTCCCCGAGAAAGTCAGGACATTCTCATCCTCCTTTCACCAAGGTGTCTTCACCTCTTGGCTCCTCCTCACCCAAGGGGATCCCTGTAATGATATCCTCTGCTCTCAACCCCATGCAGCAGTATATCACTGGTGTCCACCACCCAGAGCAGTCTGTCATTATGCCACCTCACAACGTGCCTGGAGGTGTGGGACGAATGTCTCCTCACTGCGTCTCCCAGTCCATTACAGTGGGTCATCTGGTTCAGGGGGAGGTCAGGGTCAACACACCACCTCTGTCTGTGATGAACTACGTCCACAGCGAGCAGCTTGCCTCTCCGTGGTCTGGTTCCCTGCAGCCGCGGTCGTCCTCCCCCCAGGCTGTCAGCAGGGACAAAGTCCTCAAGGTCAACCACGGTCCTTTGCGGGGCCACGAGGGCGAACAGGACGAATCCAGACACTTCCACCAAGCTGGGAGACCATCCGCCACCCTGCCGTCAGATACTCGGGGAGCTTTGAGGACTAACATGGAAACGTTTATCACTCAGAGAGATATGCGAGTACACCTGCACCAGCAGGGGGAGCGTCTGACACTGGACCCCCATCCTGGACACATTCAAGAAACTCTGCCGCCTTCTTTATCCCCGAGAGCTCACATGTTGCCCAAAGGCGTGTCTGAGAAGGACATAAAGTCGCTGGAAGCAAAGAGACCGCACTCTCCTGTAATTCAGAAGGATGGAATAATGGCGATCCGGCAGTCTGGTGCTGCTATTGCGTCACCTCAACGGGCTACCCTGATGCCACTGGGACCCAGTGGGTCGTTCTCAGAGTACTCAGGAATGTACCCAAACCGTATGCATTCTCAGATCCCGGATGCACCTGTTGGGCACAACCAGCCGCCGTTGAACGTCACTCCGTCTATGGTAAGTTCACTGCGCTTCAGGGCTGCAGCTAAACATTATTACAGTGGTTAATGATTCTATAATTACATTTTAATAAATTGGCCCATCTTTCTTATTTAATCATTTAAACTTATTTTATACACTATTGAAAATGCATAAGATGCAAAGCATTTCTTTTTAAATAAGAAAATGAACATTTCATTCCCTAAAATGCAATAACTGCATTCCTTTAGTGAACGCTAGATGATTTGTAGCAAAGGATTTATGTGCAGCTAAAAAAAATTACTTGTAATATTTTATCTTCTATAGTTATATTTATCTGTTTATAAATCTATAATGTATCTGAAAAGTTAACGCAGCGCCAATAGAGGCTTATCTCATGAGTATCTTTGATTAGTAATTGGGTAGCAAAAGGTGCGAAATATCAGATTGTTTTTGACAGATTGAATCTAAAACTATGCCACTTGAGTTTTGGTTAGAACATATTTACAGTAAAAAAAGTTGTTTTTCATAAGCTTAAATGCAATATAAATGTTTTGTTTTTTTTATCAAATGCTCTTTTTTTAGAGTGAATACTTCAGTTAAAGATGAATCAAGTACTAAATTAGTTGACGATTATTTCAATAATCAGTTAATTGTTTCAGCTTTTCTGCATTTATGTTTACATTTCAAAATGAACATATAGATAACAAAGGGGAAGCAGTAGTTTTCCTTCATTTTATGTCTTTTCTAATGATTTTCTTTTTAATCTAAAGGGTACAGAACTCCAGGCTAAACCAGATGGAAAGATGACCCAGGTTGTTAATATGGTGCAGTTGCTCACGGTAAGACAGATGTTTGCATTCGTTGGTTGAGTCGTTGGTCGAATAAAATGGTGTTCGTCTGACACCCTTTTCTATTTCTGTGTAATTGAAACAGAAGTACCCTATAGTGTGGCAGGGCCTTCTGGCACTGAAGAACGACACAGCTGCTGTCCAGCTGCATTTTGTCTGTGGAAACAAAGCTCTGGCTCATCGATCGCTGCCTTTGCAAGAAGGAGGCGCTCTGCTCAGGATTGTTCAGAGGATGAGACTGGAGGCCTCTCAGTTGGAGAGTGTAGCCAGAAGAATGACGGTAGGCTGTGTTTCGTCTTACTCCTGCTTCATTTCTTGTATTTTTGATTACAGTTCAATAAAAAGAGGTATTAAAATCCTTAGAGACTTCTTGTTTCTGCTTTTTTGTCACTTAAATGTTTCAGATGATCAAAAGAACCTTCTCAGATACTTGGTCAAAATGAGTAAATACAAGATATAGTTATAAAATGCTAATTTTATTTAGCTATGATAACCAAACTTGGACCTTATAACTGGTTGCTTCAGCAACTCTCATTTTAATTTAGCTCTAATTAAGGACTTTCAACTCATGCCACACATCTCAAATAAATTTAAACTTGGGCTTTGAATAGGCACCTTACAGAACATTGATTTCATTTTTTATGTTCTCTTGCTGATCTTGGGATCATTTTGGTTATGTTTCACTTGAGCCATAAAATCATAGAATCAGCTTTGTACTCCTGATTGGTAGACTGATCAATTTCACTGACATTGTTTCTTATCTGTTATGTGACAAAAAAGTAAAAACAGAAGTAGTTTGTGGCACAGCAATATATGTTGAGACTAAATGTTGACTTTGTCTCTCTGCAGGGTGACAGTGATTACTGTCTTCTCCTCGCTTTGCCTTGTGGACGAGATCAAGACGATGTCATAAACCAAACTCAAGCTCTTAAAGCTGCATTCATCAACTACCTGCAGGCAAAACTGGCAGCTGGTATCATCAATATCCCCAATCCAGGTTCCAATCAGGTGAGACATGACACATTTGTGAAGGACTTCAATGTTTGGGCTTATTGTAGTGCCTTGGGGTTGCATGAACTTGATAAAGTGCTTTACAGGCATTTGCGACTTACTTAAAGAGGACCTATTATGTAAAATTTACTTTTTGCATGTCTTTATGCTTTTATTTGGGTCTCGGCTGCTTCTAAAAGCAAAGCGAATTTAAAAAAAAACAACAAAAAAAAACTCATTTTTTGGCACCAGATTAATGTTTTTTGGTGTCTGTGAACGAGCCGTTTCAAAAAATCGCCCGATTGTTAAGTTGCATTTAACGGGCACTGCACTGTTACCTAGCAACCCAAGTGGAACTCCAGCACCTTTGGTCAGCTGGTATTACCGCTGTACAAGGGATGCTGGAAAAGACAAGTGTTTTGTTGTTGACTTACCATCCAGAAACCACTTGCTGTATTCTTGTTGGTTGTGTAGGAGGCTCCACTTTTACTTTTCAAATATATACAGTTGCATAATTGCTTGTCTGTTTGCAGCCATTTTCATATGCGAGTGTAAACGTTGAGTTGGGGGCGTGTCCAACAGCAGCTTATTAGGATTTAAAGTGACAAGACGCCCTAAAACGGCTCGATCTCATCTTAACCTGAGCAGACTGAAATCTGATTATCTAAGATTGATTTTGTTCACGAAGTGTTTTTATTTTTCTGAAGCTTGTAAACCTCTATTAACCAATTCCAGGAAACATAATAGGTCAGCTTTAAAAAAATGACAGGAAAGGAAAATCATGGGTTTGTAAATAAAATATACTTCATAGGGAGAATCATCGGTGTTTTTATTTATTGGTGTGGCTCAGCACTGATCTCCTGAATTCACAGGAAAGCGTTTACGTCTTGATGTTTCTCTTTCTTCCAGCCCGCCTATGTGCTCCAGATTTTCCCGCCCTGTGAGTTTTCCGAGAGCCACTTGTCTCAGCTGGCCCCCGACCTTTTGAACAGAATCTCCAGCATCTCGCCACACCTCATGATCGTCATCACCTCTGTGTGACCTGTGACCCCTCCCGTCACTGGACGCTCCCGCCTGCGAGCCTCAGGAAACCAGAGGAGTTTGTCCCAGTTTCTGTTTCTGTTCCTGGATCCAGTGGAGGGAAAAAAAGAAAAAACAGTTTGGATGTACCTTAAACATTTGATTTTTTACATCAGTTTTTGTTTTTCTTCTTTTGTTTGTCACTCCTGTCTGGTATATTTGTCCTTCTCGTAAAAAAAAAAAAAGACAAAAAAAAAACTCAGGGATGGATCAAACCAGAATGAGTCTTACTTGACCATTTTTCTGCTGTATTTATATTTATTGAAGTTTTATTCTAGTGTGTTGGAGATGCGCTGAAGAAGGAAGAAAAAAAAAAAACATTAACATAAAAACTGGTGACTATCTGGGTGGCATCTTTCATTGGTGTTTATTTTTTTTGACTCATTTCTTCACAGGAGGATCATTAAAGCTGTTGTGCTGCAACGGTTAATGGGACATTTCATCGTGTAATTTTAAAATGAATTATGTACAGACTTCTTCTCTCGGCCTTTTATCGGAGGAAGAAAGAACTTGTAAATCTTTGGAGACCCTGATGAGGACCATGTTCATTTAACAGCTACTTCATTTCCATCAACTCTGCTTATTTTTCTCACTACTGAAGAGGTCACACATCTGGCATGGGCCTCCACGTCGAGCAAGCTTCATTCTGAGGGGTCTTTCAGTACAGAACTTTGTAAATATTTTAAATATTTAAACGTCAGTGGAAAAATGGCGACTTAACAGAGACTTTACCTCCGGGACATACGAGAACGCAGAGTGTGGAAATTTAGATGGATCTTTACTTTTTTTGATGTAAATACTTGTAACACAAAGAAAGTTGGCAAACTCTGCAGAGTCTGCTGATGGCACTTCATATTTTGTAACTCGAATAAAACTCCAGAATACATGATTTCAGATGAGGCTTTAGTTCTGTATTTGTCACTTTTTCATCTTTTTATGTGTTTATTTTATATTTTGTTACTGTCTGTGCAAACCAACAGACAATGCTACAGAATATGTAAAGGAACAAACTTTTTCAATATTTTTTACTCACTGTTCAATAATTATTACATTTATTTAGCATAAATTGTGCCTCATAGCTTTGGATTTTAGTTGGCCATGAGATTTGTGGTGGAGATTTTTTTTTTTCAGACAATATATTATGACTTTATTACCATGGTAATATAACTTCATCACAATCCCCTCTTATACAAAAATGCAATATTTTATATAAATCACAACAAAGTTTATTTTATTTACATAGTTTTTATGGGGTTTTTTTTTTGTCAGAAACTTTTCCATTTCTCGCTTGTTAAACAATCTTAAGGAGCAAAGCAGCTTCATCAATTTGACTGGCAGCCAATCAGAAAATGAGAATCGAAAATAACAGTTAAATTTTTACTTTATTTTAAAAAATATTTGAAAGAACAGAAAACAAAAAATATATTTTTTAATTCTTGCTTTTTTTCCCTCTCATCTCTGCAACTTCTTGAGGCCCCCACAGCGCCTCCTGGTGGCCACCAGCGGCCCGCTGCCCCCAGTTTGACAAACACTGGCGTAAGGGGTTTCCTACAGTGATAAAAATGATTTGCTTTTGTAATGTTTCAAGGCGGCTGCACAGTGGCGCAGTTGGTAGAACTGTTGCCTTACAGCAAGAAGGTTCTGGGTTCGATTCCCGGCCCGGGGTCTTTCTGCATGGAGTTTGCATGTTCTCCCTGTGCATGCGTGGGTTC
>CAEFZY010075371.1:0-81189 GCA_903066815.1 Brachyrhaphis roseni
TATCAAAAACCTATTCTGGATGATGATGAAGTTCTTTTTACATTAAGTTGATTTGAGATGTTTACACTTGAACTGTTTTGTAAGCAAACTTTGTTGGATCTGGCCTGTGACGTGTTTCTCAGCAGAAGTCGACTGTATCTCTGACCTATACTTATCTCTCTCGAAATTAATGTTATACATTTTGAATAATGTTCCCAGCTGACATTACGTTCGCTGCTGTTGCAGGTCAGCTCGTCCGTGCTGCCGGGCTCTGGGGAGGGAGCCGGCTCGGGCTCTGCGGTGAAATACCCTGGACAGGACAGCCTGTACACCAGCGTGGGCCTGACCCAGTCGTCAGATGTAGCTTCAGTGAGGGGGGAACCCTGGTGCCCCTTAGCTTTAGCTTAAACACTCAAAAGTTTTGTGTGTGTGGACAGAAATCCCTGACCTCTCCTGTTCTTTCTGGACGCTGCGGCGTGGATATGCCTGGAGGACGGTGTTTGCTCCCTACCACCACCCTGGCCCCAGCAAGAAGAGTCCGACACGAGGGAAAAACGATGGCGAGACGAGCGTCAGTCACGGCTTAACCTTGATCTGTGTGTGGAATATCACGGATTGGTAGTGCTGGCGTCTTGCAGTCAGTGGAAATGTCAGGTCGGACAATCAGTCAGGCGGCGTGCACAGGATGGTTTTAAGCCTGTTGTTCACTCTGATCTCTCCCGTCAGTGGTTCTTCAAAGAAAGCCATCGTGTACATAACGGATTTCCTCTCTACAGAAAACACTGCTGATTGGACACGAGTGCTTGATGAGGCACTGAGGACATTTAGATTGTTCTTCTTTTTTCTCCCCACAACTGGAATCATGCCATAAGTGCTGAGTTGACTTTGATGAATCAAAATAAAAATAAAAAAAAATATATATATATTTATAAATCTCCAATTGTTGAGAACATGGCTATGATTGTTAATAAAGATATCAATATAGAGCAGATGTTAAACAATTCTGATGTCTTTTGTATTTTTTTTTAAGTGTTTGTTGGATCTGCACATATTTTCCATTGAAAGCTCTTACTGCTTATGTTGAAAGTAGTTTGGTTAAAACAGGGTATAAATGTCAGTGTTTTTTTTGTTCTTTAATCATTTACTTCAAAACATACAAATTATTGATTCCTTCTTGTTTTATGTATTAAAATATTGTCAGCTACAGAGAGGAGTAAGGTACTGTTCTTAAAATATGTCTGCATGCAATTGGATGTTGTGTTTGAACAAAGCTCAGCCGATATAACTAAATGGCTGCACTACTTGACTCAGCATAAAATTTACACATTTTACAATTCTCTACTGTTTCCTCATTTTCAGCACAAAATTAGAAAAAAAATGATAGAGAGCGCAGTCACTGAAAGTCTTCATGATTAATTATTATGGCGAATTTAAAATGAGCTAATAGGAGATCCTGTGATTTATTTTTGAGAAACAAAATGGCTGGGATCCAGAGTCAGCCCAAGGCATAAGCAAGATAAATCCCTGCAGAGGGCTCCACAACCAACAGGAGGCTGCTGGGAGCTCAAAAGCCATGCTTACAATAGTGCATTAGTGCTATTTGTGCAAATTTGTAATGTTGAAATGTTTTATGCGACTGAATGTAGCCAGATTTTTTTTTCTGAGTAAAATGTATTATTTGCCCTCCACCTTCATACAAAAAAACAGTCACCTGGACTGCAGATGTAGCATAGCAAAGATTATATCTAATATGCTATGACATGGTAGCTGAAAAATCAACTTCTGTTCAGAGCCGTTCCCCTGTGTCTCGAAACGGCCTTGGATCGGCTCTGCTGGAATCACATTTATGCTTCCCGAAAATAATTGACAGTCTGAGAAGTTTTTTGGATCTTGGTCATTATTTGTGACTATTCTTTTTAAAGAAAAAAACTAATTCAATTAATTCTAACGAGACTGAATACTGGAGGCAGTTTTCTGAGTTTAATGTAAGCTTCATCCCTTTCCAGAACTTGTTCCATTCTTGCAGAGATCTTATCATTCCCTCCCCTGAACGTATTTATTTCTTTGAGTACCAGGCTCGCTTTTACGCTTTATTTTTTAAATTTTTTTCTGGAACATTATGAGAAATTATTATATTTAAATCCAGTCCAATAAATTGTTCTGATGAAGCAAGTAAATTTAGTGTTTGTTTGAAAAGAAGCACACTATTTTAAGGGCAAAGCGTCAGAGATGGAAATTTATGGAGAGAGCTGTGGTGTTGGACATTCAGGCATTCCTTATGAGTCACCCATATCCATGCTTTCACTCCCTGTTTCTGTTCTGCCGGACGAAAGCTTTAACTTATTAAATCTTTTTAAGATTAACTAATGGAAGGACAGAATTTTTTTTTTTTTTTTTTTTTTTTTTGATAAATCTAGTTGTAAAAAATAATCTCCAGCCAAAAACATAAAAATTGAGTTTTTTCCCCTAATTTCAGTCTGTTCTTGTTCTATATTTAATTAAAAAAAAGACTTTATTCCTATTGAAAACCCTTTTACCCCACAGTTTTCTTTCCCTAGACATTTAAGGAAAAGTTTGGGGGTTTTGAAGTGGGCATCTGTTAAAATGTTAAAAGTAGTCAATATCTTAGCTGCAGCAAAAATTATTTGCTTTTTTAATTTGACAGTTTGCAACTTTTTCCAAGTACATTTTTTTAAACATTCAGTTCCCTGTCTCTGTTTTGCTCAGTTTTCCTGGCCTCCAATATTCTATTTGTTACACTCGGACTGTTCTCTTCCTTCTTTCACATAATATTTAGTGTTAGCCTCTGTCTGTTTAGAGCTAGCTTGTTATGCAAGATACATGACTAGAACCTCGTCCATAAGGGGTCAAGACCAAAGCGGGCTTCTGCAGTCGTACAACTCAACTTTGTTACATTTGCCCCAATTTACACAAAAGTATGATTATTTGTACAGAAAATGAGGTTTGGAGGAAATGAACCACCTGTAATCTTCCTATATGAAACATTACTTAGATTAAAATGTGTTTGTAAAATTAAATGTCTTATATAAGGGTTAAACTGCCCATAGCTCTGAATTTCTTTACCTCTATGTATATTATTCTTATGTGTTTCACCCAGGCAGATCATTAATGACACAACAATGATCTTGTCAATTTCTACTTTCTGTGTAAATAGTGACAAACTTCTCTGTAAACCATTCGATAAATGTGACAACTTAAGAGTAAAAAAAACACAATTAGCATAAACTGCTAAGATGTTTTGCATCTTAGCAGTTTATGCTATTCCACCAAAGTATGAGTTCACTTTGGTGGAATAGCCATTAGCTTTAGCCTTCGGGACCAGCTACCATGCTGGTGTACAGGCTGTGCTGCCCTGGGTACTTCACCGGAGAACTGACAAGCTGGTAATATAAATTTATACGAATCAAAGAAACAAAATGAGTTATCAACCTTGGGTAAGGTATTGAGTGCTTATAACCTTTTGACAAAACCTAAACTATCTCCTTAAGGCACAAACCACTTTTCAGTGTCCTCTTGAACCAGCAGCTCAAAGTACCCATCACAATGTTTACTGTACCTAAGAGAATATGGCCTGTGAGTAATACCACATGAAAAGATTTTAGCCATGGTTAAGATTTATTTCCAGGCTTAGAGTTATCAGTCTCCTCTTTGACACATTGATCTAACACAGTTTATTGAGTGTGGAGGAATGCTCTTTACTGCACCACAGTCTGCAAAGCGTGGAGCTTCATTTGCTGCCTTTTGACAGCCCACTGTTATGATTTTGACAAGAGATTATCCTTCATATGGTTTTCTTTTAGCATTTACATCTAACTAAACGTGCTAATTGGAAACATTTGTTTTAAATTGTTTATCGTTGTTGTGACAAATCCAGCTGAGACAGGGAGACCACCGGTAAGTCATTTAGTTTCCACGCAGATAAATTAGAAAACCACCCCTAGATATGTAAATTGGAGCGAGTGTTGTACTCAAAACACCAGCAAATATTTATAGGTTCGTGAATTTACGAGGTGGTCTTACCTTGGCACTGCCTGACTGGTATCCATGGTGCTACAAGGGGGTGGGGAGAATATAAACACAACAGGAGAGAGGAGTCCTCCCTGTGTTCTGGACCAAGCCGAGGGTCACATTTATTCTGTGAGAACATTGGGAAGGGATGAAGGCAAGCTGGATCTTTGGTGCAAAGGGAGGGAATTGTGATCAAAAGCTGGGAAGCTAGGGAAATAGATAGGAACAGTTGAAACAGTCGTGGGCAGTCAGACTTCATGGCTGTGCAGGGTTGAAAGTCCTTCCCAAAGTAAACAACCCAGCCTGGCTCGGCAGCAGACAACAGGCCCCAGGGCTGTTTTGGCCAAAGGGGCTGCAGCGCGGTGCATTGCGGTGGCTCCCTCAGGAGATGCCCGCTGATCTTTCCATGCTGCCTTTCAAATGAGAGCTCTGCCAGGCCTGCTTCCGGAAGAGATGGGATCTCTGACTCAGCCCTTTTGGGTTTCCTCGACAGACACAGTGGCATATTCGGGGATAGAAAACACTTAATTCTGGGATGGTTTTCCACCATTCTGGATTTCTATGAAACAGGCTTGTGACTGGAAACATCAGATGATGTTTACTATTGTTATTATTAATAACCTATGATTTATTAGCTTTGACAAATTCATAGAAAGCTGCTCTGGCTGTTCAGCTCCACGGAGTTGTTTGTCCCCTCAGTTAGCAAACAAGAACTGGAGAGAGACACAGAAGCTCCTCCCTTCGCTGTGTCCTAAACTCTTCCGTCCGTTTGATACACCCAAAGCAAAGGTTCAGTTCAAAACCATAAAAACAACTCTGAGAAACTGTCTATAAAAATAAACTTACTCTGCTGCTTAAAAAACAAATGACAGTAAAAGGTGACTCCACATAAATGCAGAGGTTACATAATACGGCTATGTATAGTCAGTTGTGCAGCTTACAAAAACATGGGAGTTTGTTCAGAGAGGGCTTGGTGCTGGGGAGGGAATGACACTGCCTTCAAAAACTCAAACTCACATTGATCATGAGACCTCGGGTAAAACAAGTGTAGTGAATAACTGAATTATCTGCGTGTGTGTTTGTGTGTGAGTGCAGCTGAGTTGCAAGAAATAAAAGGAAGCTGTCAGATATCATGTAGGAGTAGCAGGTGTTACTGAGTCCTAGGATAGGAAGATTCAGATTTCATTTTAGAGCAGTTATGCAGCAACTTTGGGGAGGTTGGGAAATTGCTACATGCTTGCTTATTAAAATGCCCTTTAACCTGCCATCTATACATAAAATCCATTGCAACCAATTATTAGATTCTGCTTATTTGCAAAATAGAATCCAGCTCTGTGTAAACTAATAACAGCATAAATCCAGCTGCTCTGTGTAGGCTTCCGATGTTTCTTTGAAAACATTTTTGAACAAAACACACCATGGAGACCAAGGAACACAGCAGACAGGTCAGTGAGACACTTTTGGAGAAGTTTGAAGCAATTTAGCTTCTAAACAATATGCTAAGCTTTAAAGATCTCACAGATCTGATGGTAACTCTGGAAGAGCTGCAGAATTCCTCAGCTCAGGTGGAGCAAGCTGTGGACAGGATAACTTCAAGTTGGATATACAATCATAAAATCTGGCCCTTATGTAAAAAAAAAATTGCAAGAATAAAGTCATTATTTAACAAATGCCATATGAAGTCCCATTTCTTACAAGTCCAGTAGAACATGTGCCATGTGAAAGATGGAGGCCGTGGACCTCTTGTAAAGCACTATATATTTTTGAAAAAAAAGCAAAAAACAAAAAAAGAACAATTAGTACTTTAAGACTTTTTTTTTTCATATTCTTAATATGACTGCCGAAGATCCCAAGCAGTGTTTTTCTTTTAAATAATCCAAACTTTATTTTTTTCATAAGTGGTCTTGACCATATTTTTGCTCCTTTTTTGTTTATTTCACTGTCCATTAAATATTTAAAATCATGTTTTTTGTTAGTTTTGTAAGCTATGTAACCCTGACTCTTGAAACATTAGGTATAAAAATCAGACCTTTTGTCACTGTTATCAGAACAGCAACAATAACACAGTTTAATAGAGATAAAATAGTATTTTGGCACCAACAAAGTAATTCCCAAAGAGCCAATTGCTGAAAACTTTAATGTATCAATTGAAGAATGATGCATCTTTTAGATCCAATGTCAAGTATTGTTTTTTTCTCCCAGAATCTTTAAATTTCTGTCTTATTAGATCCAATGCATTTACTTCATTGGCCTCTCATTTCATCTTTTGTTTCCACTTTACTTATTCATAAGGATACACAGCAACATTTTTTGTGGAAAAATAGCTATCTTACCAGATTACTGACCAGCACTGCACCAAATTACAGTATCTAATTCGCATGTGTGACATTCTGGTTATTGATCAGATGTTTGAAAAATAAGTCGAGCTGCGGGATTCATGCAATTAGAAATTTTTAAATAAATTATGATTGTCTTACCATCCCATGCCACCCTCAAAAACATATCATAATTTAGAAACAAAAATTGCAAAAATGTTTTTACAAAATATTTGTATTTCAACATGTATGCTAGTGCTGCAGGTACAGTTAACAAAACTCTGCTCTCATATGCAAACACGCAAGACAAATTAAATATGCTTGGATCAGTCTGCCAAGAGAACAAGAAATGTGCACATTTCTTGTTTGTTCAAGCTGTTGTTCCTCCTAAAAGGGTGCAGGTTTCTGGGAAGTTCAGCTCAGCGTCACACTTGCATTTATTCACACACAACAAAAGGCTTCAAGTGTGAAAAAAAGCACAGTTACTTCTGTAAACTGTTAATTCAGCAGAGAGAGTAAAGGGTTTTCTATTGTTATCCTTCAAATTGCTTTGGTGCCATGGCTTTAGTTTCAAGGCTAAGTAAATCCAAACACAGATTCTCATGAGTGGTCAAAGAGAAAAATATTTCTTCTCTTTCTTGCTCTTGATGGGTGAAAAAAAATCTTATTTGTTTTTTTCTCAACCTCGTCTTCTGTCCTTCGGCGTTAATCTTCATATTTTTATTCTTTGTACAGTGGTTTGTCTTGATAAAAAAGTATTCATGAACCCTAAATCTTTTCTTATTTTGTTCATTACAGCCAAGAGCATGAACTTATGACATTTGGATTTTATGTGGCAACACAACACAAAGGACAGCATAACTGTGAAGTATAGGGAAAATGAAACATGAAGCTAAGCACTTTTACAAGTAATGAAAAGAAAATATGTATTTAGTATGTATGTAAACCCCTGAATTAACCACCTATTGCTACGGTTACAGCTGCGAGGGTTTTTATTGGGTAAGTCTGTCTTTATCAAATTGTTACATCTAGAAACTGAATTTTTTGTCCAGTCTTTGTGAGTACCACAAGCTTTGGCAGACTGGATGCAGAGCCTTTGTGAACATAAAGTTTTAAATTTAGGTCTGGACTTGAAATTGTTTTAACAAATGGAAATACACTGATTAAACCATTTGATGGTAGGTTTGTGTGTATGTTTAGGATTGTGGTCCCATTAAACAGTAAGCTTGTCTGTAGCAGGTTTTCTGTCACTTTTCTACTGTCATCTGTAGAAATAAACCACTCAGTCAGGAACAGCCAATCAAAGGCAGGAGGAGCATCTTGGTGTTGACAATCACCCCTGTGTACATGCTACTCACAACTTTCCCCTCTCTGCTAGGCTAGTTCCCCATACCGGAACCTGACATGAATGCTAAGGCTAGTTAGTAACCATGCTCTAACCCAACAAAACTGCCGCTACATTGTGTTAAAAGGGGAAGTCATTTGAAATTCAAATAGAGTCACCGTTGTTACATACATTACATACTTTGTTCCTGCAAATGCTTACTGTCAAGGTACAGGTATAATGTTGGTCTATGCAGGAAAACTGGATCCATTTAGATCTTAGAGTATTATGAGGGGTGAGGAACATACATTTATTCTTCATAAAGAATACAGAACAAAAAATATATCTGTCAGCTTTGTCTTGTTGGAAACATAACATATAGCATCTTGTAAACGTATTCATAGTTCTGTGAATTTTGTTAGGATTGCCTAATTCTGAAGCACAATCAAAAGTATGCTTGGTTTTCAAAATGGTTTACCAATTTAATCTATGTATACGTGATGTTCTGCTCCTTTCTCTAGCACCTCTAAATAAAACCCAGTGCAACCAGTTGACCACTTGGTAATCAGCATTCACCTGTGTGAAATTTTATCTTATTATAAATCTACCTGCTCTGTGAAGGCCTCAACATTAGTGAACAAACAGTGTCATAAAGAATAAGTCAAATTTATTTGTATAGAACACTTCAACAACGAGGCAATTCAAAGTTCTTTACATGACAAAAATATGACACAATTAACAAACAAAATACATTAAAAATCAAGCTCCTCTTCCTCCTCCCTGTGGTAGTGTCATTTGCAAAAATACACCACACGGTCAGAATCAACCAATCAAAGCCAAGAGGAAGGTCTTAGTGCCGTCAGTCACGCTATTGTATGCACTGCATTGTTCAATGTAATAGCAGTGGAGAAAAAACTTACCCTTACAGAAAATTCTTTTATTTTTCTATAAATAAACAATTACAGAAAATAATTGTAGTTATTTTTCTGTAATTACAAGTTATTTATATAACAGCACCACCAATAACTATGCTGTTATTGGTGGCCATGCTAACTAATAGAAGAGTTACTTCACTACAAAGCCCAGTTTTAAAGAGGAGTGTAGGCTTTGAAACTCGGGCCGCAAATCATCCAGCTTGTGTAAGTATTTGCTGCTGTCATGATCCAAGAAGTACGCTGGGATTCTTCGGGAGTTCAGTGCAAGGTTACAGCTATCCCTCCTCTCCCGCCAGCCTTGTGTCCAAGGCGTGTTGAATTAAGTTCAGTGCTCTCGTGTATGGGAACTCAAGCTCCACGCCAAATGCAATACTTCCCTGAGTATTTCTGTCAGAGCTCTAGCCTTTAAAAACAAAACACAGTGAAATCACAGTGGACCCTTTTTAATCAATTAACCATATGTCAACAAGCAATATGCTAATCACTGTCCCAGCAGGGAGAGAAAATTCTCCACTGCTGATATATGTTCAGAAGTCAACCATGACGTAAAAGGGCAAAATCTGGGTTCAGGTTCAGTTTTTAGATGAGAAAGAATTGCTGAAGCTTTATGACAATAGGTAGTTACCCTCCACCCCCATGCACTCCTATACCTTAAATAGATTAATTATTGTTCTGATGTTGATAAAACAAATGAGTCAGAGATGGGCGATTTCCATGCCCCCATGACCTGCCCATGTTTTCTGTTTTTGTTTGTATGTCTGTGTTTGGCTTGGATGAGGACAGAGGGAGAAACCATGCCTTCCTGGCTGGAATATATTGTTTAGCTAAATGTCTCCAGGCTTAAAAAAAAAAAAAAGTGAATGCAGGCACAGACAACCCAGGGCATTTTGGTGGGTTTTTAGATGCTACTCCAAAAAGTCCAGAAAAGACACACCGTCTTCCTCAGCATGAGGCATGGAGTCCGTAAAATTTTGGAGGTGCAACTGATTTTCTTCTAAAGTTCGAAATATTTAAATAAATATCATTTTTCAGGGCTTACCACTGATTCTTAATTAGGTTTGGGTCTGGACTTTGTCTTAGCCATTCCAGTACATGTATCCTTTGATCTTAGCCCTTCTATTGCAGTTCTGGCTGCATGTTTAAAGTAGCTGTCCTATTTTAGAATGAAACCCTTCCCTGGTCTCAAGACCTTTGCAGCATCTAAGAGGCTTTCTCTCATAACTGTCCTGTATTTAACACCATCCATATTCCCTATCAGTGCAAGTTATACCTGAATTACACACAGATTATATTTCCCAACCTAGTTTTCTTCGAAGGTGACTGGTGGCACTGGATTTTATTAAGAGGAATCAGTAAAAGGGGCAGAGTGCAAATGCACAGCACACATTAATAGACTGATGTACTTTTTTGTAAAACATGTTGGAAATAATGTAAATGTTTTCTTGCATTTTATAATGATGCCCTGCTTTCTGTGATGGAGACAGGTTTTTGTAAAGTTATGAACACTGAAATTCAAGTGGGTTTATTTTCTTCATTTTTCTAACCCATTGAAATCCCTGCAGATTGCTAAATTTTTTTAGCTTGGCTGGGAAGATCAAATGTTGTAACACTTGGCAAAATGTGTTATTAGCTAATGCCGAAAGTTAAACCAAAATACAAATTTCAATAAACAGGCATGTAGACCACAAGAGAATGGCAAAAATCCCCCCAAAAGCCTCAGTAGATGACGATATGTTCCCAAACTGAAATGCCTGTAATGCTATGTAATTCAGAATAATAGATATTGTTATTTTTGATGGAAATATAAAAAGATGTCCTGATTACCTTACTTTTAACTACTTACAAAGACTCTGGTGTGCAACAGGTGGAAGAAAAGCTCCATTTTGTCTATGATCCATGGTAGTATGGACGTCCTGTAATGTCTTTGTTTACTTCGGCATTCGTTGTTTGAGTTTTGCATTTCCATTTGCATTTTGTTTTTATCTGCCTGGTTATCCTTTTGGTGCTTTTTGTTTTTACTTGACATGCATGAAGCAAAATATGTCTTTGTTTCTTTAATGAGATGCTGGCATTGTGCAGCGTAAAACCGAGGCTTATCTAAAATCCAATCATGACACAATATATTGAACATCTATGGCAATTTGGTGAACAACATGGCAAAACAGCCACTGCTTTTAGGAGAATTACAGAAGATTTCGTTTGTTGACTCTCTGCTATTATTGACTAAATGAACTTGATTTAACCTTTGGAACTTTTTTAACCAGCTTTTACTAAAATGGGATTTATCATAAGTCAGGCTATAATCATTTAGCTAAGTCAAATTGACGTATTTATAGTCCTAAAAACTGATGTTAATGATCTTTAATTAAGTGGATAAGTTATGCACAAAAAGGAGATTGATGATTTAAAAATAATGTTGTTGATGTCTGAAAATGGATTTTACATGACATACTTACTCCAGGGTATGACTGTGCTTCTGCAAACAGGAAGCAGAGGATTGGTTGCGTGGTTGTGATAGGCGCGTCACGGGGCGCGACAGCTCAAGGAAGGCCCTCAGTGATTGATATCACAGTCAGGAAACCAGTGTGTTGGTCTTTGGCACAGTTTGGAAAGTTCTCCAGGTTTCCCTGACAGCACAGTAAAAGAAGAATATCTTAATTGTTAAAGACATTTTCCAAAATGCTTATGTTCCAGTTAGTCACTGAAAATCAGAGTTTATTTCACTGAAAGGGCACAAAAAGTCATCAAGACTTTCAGGACTGATCGTTATGAACACAGAAGTAAACCTCATCTCACCATAAAATATTTCCTTGTTTAGATGACAAATGTCATATTTTTTGGCAGCTTTTTCTTTTCATTTGTGCTTTGGCATGAAGCCTCATAATAGTTACAGTTATTTTCATGTCCAAAGAAACCATAGTAACAAATTACCATTTATGACTGCATGAAATATTAAGGTTTTAAAGTAGCCCAGATAGAGACCAGACCTCAATCTGATCTGGAATCTCTGAAAGTTGCAAAAGATCATGGTGGCAAGGCTGGCTTCAAGCCTCAAAGATTTTGATTCCTCGCCAATTAAATTGTTGAATTACCAGTTAAAAAAATCTGTTCAGCAAATATAGCAAAGGTTTGATGGCTGTTATGACAAAATATATTTTTTTCCATTGATTATTGACAAGGGATGATCTCTGCATGCACTTATTTTCTTATTAAACATACATTTTAAAAAGCACACTTCTTTTATTAAAACTGAGGCTTCTTTTCTATTTTATTTACTTTTGGTATGAAGACCATATAATGTCCTATGAGAAACAAGCTTTTGTCTTATCTATATTTTCTGTTCCAGTTCTGACCACTACATTGAACGTTCGAACTACGTTCTGGATAGAACGGAAGCAGCTGAGAATCTCTCTTTTCTTTCCATAATCAATGTTTCCATAAGTTTTACTCAAGAGCAACCATCTTACATTACCTACAGTAATTACAATGTCAAAACATTACTTCAAAAATGTTTTGACATTAGGTCTGTCACTCTTTCACACCATTCAAATTAGAGAAGTCAGTGCACACTCAGTTTTTTAACAATAACATACATTACTTGGTTTCAGACGATATATCTTCATCTACACATGGAAATACCTTATAGTAAGTGATTAATCCAAGACTTGTTATGTAAGAAGTGTTTTTTTTTTAATCCGCTTTAAAAACAAAAATGGGCCAGATTGAAGTATCTTTTTTTTCATACTTTGATCATTTTTGGGTTTTCTGGCTCTAGAACACAATAATATTTGCCCTTTGAAACACTCCTAAAATAGCATACACTGCACTGCAAACCCAGGGATCGAGTACACCATCAGCCTGCTTCTTTGTGCTCCCTTGACCAGCCAGACCGTTTCTGGCTGAGGCGACCAATTAATTATAGACACGACTTTAAAACTTCCTGTTTTCCCTCCGGTTAATTAGGCCAATCTTCCCTGCTTCTCTGAGCAAAGGAAATGCTTCAAAATAGTCCCCAATTTCAGCACATTCTATTATTTTGTGCCAAGCACAGATTGCATCAGCTGTTAATGTACACATCAACAGTGTTTGATCAAAGGGAAATTAGGTCTGTCATTTCTTCCTGCTTCAACTGGGAATAATGTGGGAATTGTGGGCAGCTTTGGTGCCAGAGGAGGGCACAGCCAGTGTTCAGATTAGCAACTACGTGCCCTCCGTCAGGCCCATCCAACTTCAATCTCGAACTGGGATGTTTATTATTACACTCATGAGGTCACTCATTTTGAGAAGAGGGGGAAAAAAAAAATCTCTGATTTATGCCTCCACTGTTACTCTTTCCTGTCCTCGTCTATGAAAACAAAATTCCAGTGAATTCCTCCCGGTTTTAACACTAAGCAGTTATGAGGTCAGGTTTTCCTCTTACACTGCACAAAGATACTGGCAGGGTACTGTCCATGTCACTGCTCAGTTTTTCAATGCATCTTTGCTGGATAATTAGCAATTTATTATGCAAAGTGACAACAAGAGCCTCCATGAAAGCTTGCAAACCTATTCTGGCAGCGGACAGACTTCATATCTCTCCTCAGCGTTTTTTTTAGTCACACTAAATCTACAACCGAGTTCATGAATGCCAAGTTGACTCCACTGTTATCATAAATGCAGCACACTCTCTGAATATCTGCCAGTGTTTTCCAGTTGTACACCCTTTTCAACTTTGAACTGAAACTCACCTCCAGGCCTCACCCTCTGCGTTTTTCACTAAGAAACAGGAAAAAGGAGGAGAAAGTGAAGAAGAAGAAGAAGCGTATGCAGACGAAAAGGAAGGGTTGTAATGTTTGGAAACGGGGGGCGATGTCTACAGTTTGAGCTGTAGCTGTTTGGAAAGAAAAAAATGGAATTAGGAGATCAGGATGAGAAATAACCAATTCTTTCAAGTTCCGTGTGTGACATATGCAGTCTATTGTTATGTTCCGTAGTTTCCTGACCTCCTTGACCAAAACTATTTAACACTGTTTCCAGAAAGCAAGTTAAAAAAAACCCTCTACTTGACAAAGTTTAGTTTTGATTAATTTTGTTGCTACTGCTTAATTGCATTACAGAGTTACTACTTTCTGTCATAATTCTCATCCAAGTGGTCAAATTCCTGCCATTCTTGAGTCTGAGGAACGAGATAACATTTTTAATTTTGTTAATTTATACTCAAAGCAACCAGTCTCTGATTAATGATTTACTTGGCAGTTCTCACGTCATATTTTGAGGTGGTCGATTACCCAAATGTAGCCTGGAGGCAGTTGGAGTCACAATGACAGCGACTTAATAAAATGAAAAAACAAGCATTTGATGATAAAACCAAAGCTCCACAGACCATAACAACTCCTCAGGGGATGCTTCTGGATGTCACAAGAAAAGGTTACAAAACAAAACGGGAGAAAAAGGCCCAGAAGAAAAGACAGCAACAAAACAACCCAAAACTGAATGGCCTAGGCGCTTGCAACACCAGAGTTCAGGAAGGCACCAAGTGAGTTGAGAGAGTCTAATGGGTCTTAAAGCCCAATCGGTCAGTTAAAGGTTGCCAGATTCAACATCAAAGCTCTGGGTGGTTTAAAGGTAGATAAAGAAGTTCAACTAAGGCTTGACATCCACTGAAGCCATTGAGGATGTTAGAGAGGGCAACCTGGACTTCCTCAGATCCAACAAGAAGTCTCAAAAAGGCCAGCTAGAGGTTGCTGGATGCAAAGAGGATGCTCTAAAGGGTGTTCTGAAGACAATAGGGAGTGACAAAAAGGTTCTGGAGGGCAACCCAAAGGCCACACATAAATGAGGATGGAGGTCCAGAAGCTATGACATGCAGCAGAGGAGCTCGAGAAGAGGATTGGATGGTTATGCAGCTTAATGGACAAAACGAAAACAGTACTGTCTTTGGTACAGATGAACACTATGCTTTTGTATTTGGGCTTGTAAATAAGCAGGATGTAAATAATCCATCCTACTATCTGTAGGACAAACAATGGGAAGAAAAAGCAAAGTAATTGTTTCATGCAGGTCATTTACAAACATATGGCATTCTATAACAAAAAACTTCTGCTCATTGAAATGGGACAAAAAAATATATATATATCTGTAGCAAAAGTAGCCAAAGACATTTTCGTACTTTGTTAAAGTAAATTACTATTTTACTTATTGTCATTATTAATTTTAGTTATTTAGTTATTGAGTCCTGTTCTGAATCACTCAATTGATCAGTTTAAATCTTAATTTTAATTCTAAACTTTGGCTAGGCCATTTTAAGACTTAAATATTTCTCCAGGTGAATCCAATATTTTGTCTATATACTTCAATTGAAAAATAACATCCCTATTCATTGTCAGCTTTTTTACAGATAGCTGAAGGTTTTTGTCCAAACTGATAAATATTTAAAGATGTTCATGATTTTATACACAATATGCCATCCTGGTTGGTGAACTATACAAAAAGGTTTAACCTTCAGAAGGCTTCAAACATTTACAATGTGGCTACTTGGATGCAAAGTAACAATACATTTTGCTGTAGTCTAAATATTTTTCACACTTTCTGAATCTGCAAAATTGAAAACTAGGAGCTAACCACAATAGCTTCATTTAAACATCTAGTTCACAAACAAACTGATGGAAAGAAGCGCATGCCTGATCAGTTGGGCTGATGGTACGATATCATCAAAGAGGAAACCCAAGCAGGCCGGCTCGCTGTGCTGCTGGGGGGCCCCTTCATAAACAGGCTGGTTATCACATCACTAACATTTATTTAACCCTTCTGCAGGAGGTGTTCACTTAGAGGGTGTACCGGGGAGAGAGCTGTTTCTGATGTCTTCAGCTGGAAGGCTGAAAACTTCAACAAATTCCATAGACACCGATAGTAAATTCAGGCAGATTTGTTTTTAAGTCTAGTTTAGAAACTGGGCGATAATCTTTTCTTAGCAACAAGAAACCAACCTCCATCTCCAACAGCAGGCTTGCACTCTCTCTCAGGCAGGGAATTGAAAACAAGAGAGACAGAGGCTCTCAGGTCAACAAATGAAAGGATGAGTGGATGAAAGACTTTAGGGGTATGCTCCTGTCCTTGCATACAACTCCCCAGCACCATTCCTTACCCATTTTCAGTGAGACAGTCTTAGCAGCCCTCTCCCACACATCTCCACATCCCTGCGCCAGGCCCCGTGTTTTCTTAATTCATTTCTTAAAGGAAAGACATGCAGCCCATACCAAAATAAATATAGTTCTCTTGGATCAGACCGTGCAGCACAGCGATAGCTCCTCAGAAGCGTCTGTTGTTTTAACAGGAGGAGGATGAAACTCTTTGGCTCTGCAGAGTGTCTGTCACTCAGCTCTCTGTCTCTGTCACACGGCAAAGAGGAGAAACATGCATGACTCAGACTCAAGTACATTATTTTAAAGCGGAAAGCTCAAACACTTAAGACTGAAGTCGTATTCACTCTGTTTCACATTGGAATAATCATATGGATAGCTTTTGAGACTGATTTTTTTTTTTTACGCCTTCGCAGAATGTTTCTGCTAACTATGATGAAATGCAGACTGTAGGTTTATGGTAGATGTAATTTCTCTTTTGCTGAATAATGTTTTCAACTTTGATAATGAACTTGGATCACAGAGAACATATTTGTTCTGAGGAGAGGTAAATGTCTCTCAAATCCCTGTGAACTTACGGTTTGGAAGTTGATGGTAAATATTTATTGTATTTTTTTTGTTATTTTCTATGCATTCATATATGTATTTATACATGGCTTGCATTCAGTCTCCATCGTAACCAAATGCTTCATAAGCAGGTGCTTATGCATGGTTTAAGTCTCCACTGCCGTATCCCAAACAATCCAATCTATACATGCCCTGTGGCAATATGGGCTGAAAGACTATTCAGAGAGGACAGAAAAAGACAAATTAAGAGACAAAAATCTTAATGCTTGGAGGGAATATCCTTGAGTCTTATCCCTGTTTTTACTTTTATTCAGTCCTTCCTTAGTTTAAGATGTTTATTTGCATTGTCTAGTAATTTTTTGTTACTCTAGTTTAATCATGTTTCTTAGGTCTAGTTATTCCTTAGTGTTAGATTTATTACTTAGTATCCTGTGTACTCTCCCTCGCCCTCCCATGCCACTTTCTCTCTCGCTCTTTCCTCAACCTGCCTACTCTTTTCTTCTCTCCCCTCACACCTGCAACCTGTTCCTAATCAATCATCTGTTTCTTGTGCAGTAATCAACCTCCCCAGTACATATATACAGCTCATTCTCAGTTATTCCTTGCTGGATCCTCCCGTCTAATCCTGTTAATCCTATTTCTTCTCTTTTGACCCTTGTTCCTATGGTTTTGTTTTGCTCTGGCTCCCTGAGATTTTTTTTTTGCAAGTTTTTCATTAAAATATTCATTCTCAGACTCTCCGTGTCTGCCACTTCTGCATGTGGGACCTACTGGAAAACAATACATCATGACACATTAAGCGTAAACACACAAGCACCATCTCATCACATCATCCAGAAAATCGAAACTTGGGTGCAAACAGGTCTACCAAATACAGAATAACCTCAAACATGCAACTTCAATGCAGAAATGTCTGTATTTCTCCCATTTTAAAGAGAGAAAACACCTGTTCATCTATTGCAGGGAAGTGCTGTCATACTTCCTGATGACGTCATTGTGTACTTACATTATCTATTACATCACAGATGGTTCCTCTCATGCTGAAAAGCCCCACTCTAAAG
The DNA here is from genome assembly GCA_903066815.1 of Brachyrhaphis roseni. Classification (NCBI taxonomy): domain Eukaryota; kingdom Metazoa; phylum Chordata; class Actinopteri; order Cyprinodontiformes; family Poeciliidae; genus Brachyrhaphis; species Brachyrhaphis roseni. Next base: position 17,329 of record CAEFZY010075371.1, read on the forward strand.
TAGCAGCTTAGAAAGACCATATGAAAGGATTCCAGGAACTACAATCAGCCTCTGTTCCTGCTTTTTAATCACAAAGTTGCTTGTATTTTTAATTTCCTCTAACTTTAGTCCTGTGACCTTTTAACAGCTAAAATGCAGCATCTTCCAGATTTCTTAAGTAGGTTTTGCATAATAAAAACACTTGCATGAAAATATGTTAAATTAAAGGTAATATCTGTTTTTGATAAATCAATACAGCACACCATGACCGGGATTAAATTTGTTTTTCTTGTTAAGTCGGAGGAACCCAGGCACTTGTCTTAAGGTGTTTATGCTGTATTAACTTCGGGTGAGGTCTGTTACACGGCCAATTGGACGTTCTGTCAAGCAGAAACTTAGTGTGACCCTATGACACCATATCGCACACAAACACACGCTCTCGTGCACAAACATTTACTGCGCTGGCAAAGCCCTGCACAGTCCTTTGCTGCAGCATCAATAGTTTGTTTATAATTAGCCCTGGCACCTCTTGACTACTTAAAGAGAGTGATTGTTTTTGAAAATGGCCCCTGGGGTCCTGTTGACTGATTGGCCTGACGTGGTTTGTGGGGGTATGAGGGAGGAGGGTGGTGGACTGAGGGTCTGCAGCTCAAGGAGTGATTTTGTTGCCGGCCAAGAGATTCAGACCACATTCCTCCTAAGCTGCTTGGGACTCTTGTCTGACAGGCACTGTGATAATGTCCCAGTCTGATAGAGAAGGGGCAGCAAGTCTGAGTCCTGTTCTGAATCACTCAATTAGTGCACAAGAAGGAAACTGGGGGAGGGAGGACTTTTAAAACGCCACACCAGCAACACAAGCCAACACACACACACGCAAATGCACCCCCCCCTACACACACGCACACACACACACGCCCACAGCATGAGCTCAAATAATGGTGGCAGTGTTTAGGCCAAGATATGTGAGTGGTAAATACAGTTTGTGTGGTCTGGTGGCAAGCTCTCTGTTGGTGGGACGAGGCGTGAGAGTGTTTGTGTGTGTTTGTTCTTACTTTTCTTACTGTTTATGAAGGGAAGCATCATTACACAACCTGACCTGACTTCGAAAGAAAACTCCCACTTCCATCTCAGCAAGGATAAGATGCTTTCATCAAGGTGTATCAAGATTTTTATGTCCATCATACTGCACCTGCAGTTTTAAACAGTACACTTCCCAGGCTTACGAAGAAACTAGGTGTTGCAAAATATTTAATGTCACAAAAAGCATGGACAGTCAAGCTCCATCCATTAATATGAATAGTATAATGCTGTTTTAGTGGCTTGCTTTGAGCAGTGTGTCTGTCGAGCAGCAGACTTCAGGACAGAAGGTTTAAACAGCCAACGCCCGGTAATGTAGCTTAAATATTATGACTCCATGTAGCTTTAGTCTACAAGATTTAGCATGTTGAAACAGATAAAAGACTATTTTTCCGCTATCTTAGATTTAGAGGAAATGCATAGCTGTGTTTCACAAAGAGATGTGTATTCATGCTCTTTTTTTCTTACAGGGACATTAAAAGGACGTGAATCATGATTAAAATAAATAAATCTAAACGTGCTTTTCCTGCTGAGTCAAACTGAAATGTCCACATTAGGTTTTAAGCTTCAGATTTTCTTTGAGTTCAGTACTTTGGATCAACAAGTGTTTCATGTTTTGTGAATATCACCTTATTGGGAACTTTATTGTAGAACTGCCACATATTTTTCACCCATACAATGAGACCTCGACCTGGTATTTGAGCCAGATGGAGGTCTAAATTTAAGAACTTACTAGCAGATTGGTGAGGGGAAATTTCTGACAAGAATCATGAAAAATATTCAAAAAAGATGTTTAATGTTGATCTTTCTTATATTTACCGTTCGTATCAAACATGCATATGTTCTGGATGTTGTCAGAATGCCTCTGATAAATATAATTACATGTTGTGACAACTTGCACATTAGAAAGTTGAATTCTCTTCTCAAAACAGCCTCCCCCACAAATAACTCCTGAAAACTCCACATTAAGTAATACCTTGGCAGCAGTTAAAATTAGAAAAATGTGAGAAGAAACTACAAGAATTAAGAAATTATTTGCCAGCTCAGCTCTCTTTGATTTTCTCTTTCCCTGCTCAGACCTGCTGTTCTGTGCTGCAGCCGGTGACTGACCCCCTCACCTCCCTCTGACCCGTCACCTGCAGACACCCCCTGTGGCTGCCCTTTGAAGAACTGTTTGCTCTTATGTACAGTAGGGGTTAATCACACACCTTGAGAGATCCACATGGAATTCCATACAATGGATCCTCTGGCATTTGTTGTCTGAGGCAGAGTGAGGGATTAGAGATTAAAAGGCAGGCGGTGTTTGAGGTAAACAGCAGAGAACAATATTCTACCTGCTCCAGGTTTAGTCAGCGGATATGGATGTCGAGGAGCTGGAGGCTGCCAGGTCTGCGAATCTCCTTTTTGTTTTCTGGTTGTGTTTGTTTTGGACCTTGAATTTTTGAAATATCTTACACATGAATGAACAGGGCTTTCATAAGTATTCGTACCGCTTGAAGCTTTTCACCATTTTTCATATTACAACCACAACAAGCAATGTGAAGCAAAATGTTGTTGTTGGTTCTTTTTCACAAATAGCATAAAAAAACATGAAATGTATTTGTATTTGCCTCCTTCATTGTGTTTGTTGAAGATAAAAGTGGTAAGTCCTTCCACTTTCCATATATGCTGTATTTTGTGTTACTCTCTCACATAAGATCTCAATAAAGTACATTTAAATTTGTAGCTGTAATGTAACCTCACTTGAAAAACTTAAAGAATTGTGAATTATTTTGTTGGACACTTCAAACTAAAGACACATAGAAAGTTTTACTTTTAAGCAGCAAATTGTTAAATTAAGTGCCTTTCAAGATCACATGCTCAATGATGCAAAATTAATTGCCCTGTACTTGTAAATCGCAAAAAATTAAATAAAGTTCAGTTCTTAGAGGAGTCACCACCTAGCTTTAAATAGGTTGAGCCTATCGACCATTTATGGTTATACTTTACTGAAGAATAAAACAAAGATGTATTCCAGTTAAACTTGGCTTAATTCATCCATAAAAACAGCATATAATGCCACATCGGTCACACTAATGTTCCTCTCCCAGTCTCAGAAGAGTTTGGAAAAAAAAAAAGATAATTTATCTTGTTAATCTGGGACATAACCCAACATCTTAGCAAAATTAATTCAGTCTTCTAGCGAGCTAAAGCTTGCCAGTGCTGAAAGATGACCTCTTAAGAGCAGAAAACATGTTTTCCTGGATTGGCGAGCAGAGTGCAACAGAATGACAAGTTAATTGTAACATGACACCCCCTGAAGAACCGGGTCATTGGTGTGCTAATTGTGTTTGAAGCGTGTGAATGATGGCATGGCAAAGACTCTGAAAATCCACAATTAATTTTTGTGTCGGCAGAGAGAAAACAGTTGATATCATGTTACAGGAAGTCATCTGCAACACACACAGAAGAGAGAGACATATAGAGCGAAGTCCCCAAGGAGGGACTGATTAAATTAGATTCATCGTCTCTGTAATCAGCGCTTTTTGTGCCCTGCAAACCACCTCGAATTCAGATCTGTTCAATTCACAGGAGAAATCCTCAGACCAAAGTAAGAGAAGTAATACTGCATTCAGTTTTTATAGTACAGAGGAACTTTGCTGTGTTGAGGGGAAAAAAAACACCTGAGAAAAATCTGTGATATATAAATTATTATTTTAATTAATGCTGAGTTAAAAGTGCAAATCATATATTATATCCAGTATTTTTTGCACCTCGAGTGTGGAGAATGACCTCAAAATAAATTCATATTTTATTGTAGTAAGAATAATTTGGTAAACAAATTCCAATGTTCAAAGAAATACTTGTTTTTAACAAAGAAGGGTCTTTGACCATTAAAACTTTGCACAACCCTTTCAAATCAACCACTCAGTGGTCATTTAGATTTAGATCATCTGAAAGGTTTTCTAAAAGATTTATCCCCCCTGTACTCACATAGACATGTAAGAAAAACCTTGTTGACAACTTTGTACATGTCCACAAAGACTGATATAAAAGAGAAAGTTGTGGCATCTCAGTATCTGGATGATATGACAGATGAGTACAGAACATATTGTGATCTCACAAAAACGTTATGGCTTGGAAGGACATATTTAACAAATTAGAACTAAAAGAACTAAAAGGTACATTCAAAAGTAAGAGAAATGAAATTTTTTTTTTATTACAAAATAGGTGAGCAAAGACAGCCATTTTCTTTAGAATCAATTTATTCCAGCAGTAATTTTATCAGCAACTAATGCGTCCTTTTTTTTTTACTTTCGGCTCCAGGACCCAGAAAGTTCCTATTTTAAAGCAGCCTCCTTTTGTTTCTCTCTAGTCCCAAAGCTTTAGAAATAGTTTGTGTTTTATGCCATAATAAAAATCCCCCCACTTTTGTTCAATTACTGAAAACCTTTGTGTAATAAAACAACAAAAGCAGAAATAAAAAAATCTGCAGGAGGGTAGATGCTTTCTCTGCACTGTAGCGATTGCAATGAAAAAAGGAGACTGGATGATTCTTCTTGGGCTGGTGTAATGTACAAACACCATTTTATCCATTTTATAACCCACAAAAGGTAACCTTAAACAGAGTCATATTATATCCATATATTTCAACCTCTCAGTCAATTCACTGAACAAAAGGAAAAATCCCATTTATTGTTTTCAGTCTACTGGTCAGCCTTGATTTGGTCAACGTGTCGATACAGAGAAACACATCATGCCGTTGTCATGGCTGACAGAAGCCTTGGGATAATGAAACTCTGTTTTACGTTAGTCACTATGTCACCAGTGGATTTTTGAGGTTGAATCATGTTATAACAATATTTGCTTTGGATCACAACCTCTCACACATTGAGCAATGAAACAGGAAATTCATGAAAAGAGAAAAGGGAGTGCACACAACTATACATCTGCTGCTAACAAACTGTTTATAAACCATGAGCAGATCATGGTTTGAGCTGATGCATATATTACATGCTCACCTAGTCACTGTTTGGTTTTTCCTTGCAAGTACATTTTTATTCTTAACTTGTGGGATTAACTCAACTTTTGACAGCCTAATGGACGATAGTGGACATACAAAACTGTAGTTCAGTCTTTCTAAAACAATGTGATCTACCAGACAATGTACTGAACCACAGCCAAAGTAACCAATTAACAGCTTGTTTGACACACAACGGTGATTAGGGAGGCGCCAGGAAGCTGCTTCACCAATCCACTTGACAACATTCACAATGAATTTTAATGTTTTTCACATAATGGACGAATGTAAACATTGGGCTTGTCTGAGTCACTCTTGATCGTTTCCCTTCCTATTCAGTAAGAGACTGAGAGTGCGGGTGTGCAGCAGCGGGGATGTGATCTGAACAGTGACCTCAGATCTACAGGCGTGGTTTTAATACTAGCTAATATCAGTTCATACAAAAAAAACTCCTTTAAAGCGTTATGAACAGTAAATATCTGTTCACAGGTTCCCAAAAGTGTACACAGCATTTTTTAAAAAAGAGGCCAGGTACAGTGGTGGTTTCTGATATGTGTGACATCTTGTAGGGGGGCAGGAGTTGGGATAGCATGAACCCCCAGGCCCACAGGGGTTGGGGGCGGTGCTCATGCTGCCCTCTTTATCTTCAGTTTCCAAGTAGACACTTGCAAGTTTTGAACCAAAACTTGCTGATATTTAGAAATATCCCTAACTTAATTCACCTTTTCATCTGAAGAAAGTCAGCACCAGGCCAATTTGCCACCACCATGTGTCATTGTGAGTATAATGTTCTTTTTGTGATTTGCTACGTTGTTTTGCGCCAAACTTAATATAACTGTGGTCCATATTTGTTCTGCAACCCAAATCCTTAGTCCTGAAGCATGGAGAATATATGGGGCAGATGTCACATGCAGAACTCAACCAGTAATTGTTGGAAATTCTTGCAGCTCCACCAGGGTAACTGTTGGTCTCTTGACAGCCTTTCTGACCAGTTTTAGTCACAGTTTTTCATCAGTTTTAGAGAAAACTCCAGTTTCCATGCTGTATCTGTAATCTCCAATTACTAGATGTCAGGAAAATTAAATTACAACATTTTCAATACAAATGATGGCAGATGTGAACCCTAAGAAGACTGAATGCTTGAACTAAAGAAAAAATGTCCTTCTATAAAGTATTGGCTCAAAGTTCTACACACTTGAGAGAGTGGATTGTTGGAGTGCATGACCAGTAACTGGTCTAAAAAAGGAAAAATCTGTTTCAAGCTTGTTTTTTACTTGACTTGTACAGGATATTTAATATGTAATGTATAAATTACATATTAAATTATTGCTACTTCATTATTGCTACTTGGTTCACCTGTAAATAAACATCTATATCATGCATAGCACTTCTGGATAGATGCAAATCGCATTTCGTTGCTTGTACTTGTGACAGTGCAATGACAATAAAGTTGAATTCTATTCTATTCTATTCTAAAAGTTATTTTTGAAAGGATTTTTTATTTTAAAAAAATTAACAAATCGGTTTACACCTTAAGAGTCAGTGTAACTCTCAGCATATTTAACATGACGAAAAAGAAATTAGTTTACCAAATAACTCTAATTTTAAATATGTCATGGCAGATTATGTTTATAACATACAGCAGTTAGCTTCAGAAATATTTGTGCAATATCATCACAATATTATCAATTATCATCAGTAGTGATTTCCATTAAGTTTTTACTGCACATAATTTTATTTCAGTTACTGGTCATGCACTCCAGAAATTTGGTCTTTGAAGAAAAGTAGCAACAATCATTTAATTGGTCTAAAGAAAGCCGTACATTTCTGTGGGGTGCTTGTCCTGCTGGAAGGTGAACCACAACGTTTGTGGTTGCAATGTGATAAAATGTACAAATACTCAGTGGACAAGAATGTTCAACAAACTGTAAAAACAAAGCAGATTTGACCAGAAAGTGAAATATCAAGCTATTTCATTCGGTAGAATGTATTCAAACAATTTACCTCAAACTCTTAATTTATGAATCAGCACACAAAACTTGACAGTGTGTTATATTTAAACTGCTATTAAAACCATAAAATAATAAACAAAGAGAAAGATTTGAACTGAATAGCTTTTCATCTTTCCTCTATGTTGTTTGTATTCTGCAGAAATCTCAACTTGTTGTATGAACAGTTAACATCTTGTAAACAATAATAGAAGAACCGCTAAATCAAATACGGATTTTAAGGTGAATTGTTAATGAATTTCCATGATGAGGTTTTAGTAGGAGTCATAGCAAGTCAGGGAGCAGACCAGGTTGCTCTTTATTCAACTCCTTCATCCATGGCTCCCTCCCTCTGGAATCTGATGACAAACTAGGTTTAACCTCCCAGCTATGAGGAGCTGGGTTCAGTTTCTTATTGCTCCATGTGGAGGAGTAGCTTGTCTGGAAAGAGATGTTTTCTAGTGGTGGGCTACGATTCCCAGCAGTTTGAACTTGCGTCACTTCCAGTAAACTCTACAACGAGCTAACTCAATGTTCTTCCAGTTGAAATCAGGCAAAGAAATTCTTCTCTGTTGTTTCCTCTGAATGAAAAAATATGCACACCTTTGCTACAAGGCATTAGAATGACTTATAAAGCTAATTTATATCAGCAGTGGCATTAATTTTGGAGTTATGACAGACATAGATACAATTCAGAGCCAGATAAACAATAATAAAAGTCAACCATCATGGGATTGAAATTAATAGGTCAAACCTTTTCACTTTTCACCAGACTCAGAGTCTTCAATGATTTTATTTGCTAGACCAACACAAAAGAGCACATCATTATAGCATTAACAAGTGAAATGAAAATGATACATAGAAGAATAAAACAAAACAAAACCAACAACTAAAAAGTGTGTGCAAGCAATGCGTATTTCTATTTAAGCCTTCTGAGTTGCTACTTTGTAGAACTTCCTCATTCCAATTACAGTTGGAGACTAAAAGTTTGCCCATTTGTCTTTACAGAATACTTCAAAATCTGCCAGATTGGATGGAGAGTGTTTGGCGACACCAATTTTCTAGTCTCAAAGCAGATTTTCAACTAGATTTAGGTGTGGACTTCTTTTTTACAGTGATATGTTTTGTGAGATTTCTCATTTTGCAAGCAGTCGACAAAGTAAAATTTTGGTTGTGACTGACCATGACAACCTTCTTCCGCTTGTTTGCTCTGTCTCCATCTCTGACATGTTTTGCTGTATTTCTTGGTCTTCATAATGACTAATTTTTTTCACAGAACATCTGCTTTTATGCTCTAATAACATCAGGCACGGATCACTTCTATTCACTAGTTAGAAGATTCTTGAAAACAGGTTGCATGGATTTTATTAGAGTATTAAGTATTCGCGAAAAATAGGCTAAATACAAATGCACACCACACATTTTATAATCCATCACGAATTATAAAATGGCTTTGTGTTTATCTATCACAAAAGAGATCTCATTGACTTCTCAGTGAGGTAAAAATTATTTCTGTTGAAACTGAAGTAAATTCCTCCTTTGATTTTTCTCCACCTGCTTGATCATAACAGGATTCCAGTTGTGGTAGTGCATATTTCCAGTGACAATGCAACTTTCAGCACTAATGAGTAATTTTTGGTTAGGAAAACATTTGCATCAGCAGTGAAGAGGTGAGCACACAGCTGTGGGTCTTTTACAAGCTGTCTTTTCTCCTTTTGTTATCACTCGGAAAGCTGGAAAGACTTTACTTCCCCTGTTGCATTTTGACCTGGCATTGTGTTAACAGTTTTCTCCTGCTGGTTTTGCCACTCAGAACTTTAAGTATTTTAGTTGCAAAGTTGTGGCCTTTTTTGAAGAAACAAAACATGAGATAGACTAGGAGGCTTTTTGAAATAAAAAATGACATAGAATGGTTATGCAGCATTAACTGAGAATTAATTTTCTGTGTGGGACTTTTCAGCTCATGCACATCAAGAACATTTGCTGAAATTCTCTGGGAGGGGCTGCATGAGAACGCAAAAGTCCACAATACTCTTTTAATATTTCTTGATGAGATTTTCGATCCATGTTTTTCATAAAATCTGCCAAATTCTGGGACATCCTGGGAATGTAGCAGTTTCTGTCAGGCAAAAATGTTCACAGTTTTCTGTTTGACCTGGCAGCTTTCTCTTCTACTAAAATCCTTTCTACTTCCATTACTGGTTGTGAGAATACAAAATCTGCTAATGCATAACAAAAAAAAAAATCATCTATATCAATTTTGATAACCAACACAAAGTAGCATATTATTATGGAGTGAAATGAAAACGATACATAGCTAGGGAAATGTACCACAAAAAAAAACAATCTGCAATGTGTGATGTGCATTTATATTTAGCCCAATAACAACATTTTGGTAACAAATTAATGAAAGTCCTTGCAGAACATTTTGCACATTCTACATAAGCTGTTCGTAATCTTGTGGATGGTCCAGCAAGTTAAAGTAATCCATAACATGTTAAAAATTATTGTCAGACACATTTTTAGATGATAAAATTATTCTCTGTCATTCTGAAGCCCTTTGTTGAAAAATACATCATATTTAAGCAAATGTTACATTTTGACCCTTTGTCTTCTGCAATCCACTCCATATTGTGGATGGATTGTTGGTAGAAGTTGCTGATGGAGGACGTTTTTATACCTTTCTTTACTCATATATGTGTACTCAGGTAGAAATGTGATTTCCCTTGGATGAGAAGCAACACCATGCATGGAATGCATCAGGAAACCTGCCTGTTGGCACACATGGTCGCGTTTCCTTTTTTCCCCATACACAAATACTTATTTCAGATGTTGTGGTGAAGTGAGACACTTCACTCGCCTTGCCTGCTGGAGGTGGTCAGAGGATCCGGTGGTGCCGCTGCACAGAGTGCTCTAGGACACTCTGTCAGACTGTCCTAGAGCAGCTGTGGCTACTGTCCAGTAGCTTGCCACCATCAGCGTGTGAGTGTGTGTGTGAATGAATGAGTTTAGAGTACTTTGAGGTCCTATGGACTTGATAAAGCACTATGCAAGCACAAACCATTTACTATTTACACCAAAATGTTGCAGGATATTAGATCTCTTGGACTGCACTTGGGCATTCTTGCACTAAACCATTAATTAAAATATCTCTGAGCAAAACTAAATTGAAAGATTTGGAAAAAAGTTGCCAAAATGTTATTTTGAAACACGAGGAGCCTCTCTCCTTCCCAAACAAGTTTTCTAATTAAGTCATTCAATTTTCTAAGAACTGTCAAATGATTGTTTGCATGTGTAACATTGATTATTTATGTAGTTTTTCCTTTTTGTGTCACAAAAAGGATAAAGCTAATGTCATGAAACATGTGTGCTCCCCTCAGTTATATTTGGCGTAGAAAGTTCTCCTGGCTCCGTCACTCTGTTTAATGGTCTTGTTCCTGAACAGTCATTAACCAAGCTACTGTTGTCATAAACTATTTGTACCCTCTTTACTTATCTGTATTTTCCAAAGAAAGTACCCCACGCTTGGTAATTTTGTGTTTAACCGTGTGTTCTTCGTGGGTGGAGTGATTAAACAAGAGATTGCTGCCATAAATTGTGTCCTCTCTTTGTTTATCTTTAACGTAGACAGTGCTCCTACTCAGTGCTTCTGTGTTTAGTTCAGTTCAGTCTTGAACTGAACTGTTTAGTTGAGTTCAACTGTTTAGTTGAACTGAACTGTTTCAGTTCAACTAAACTGAAACAGTTTAGTTCAGTCTTGAACTGAACTGGATTCTATTTAACTGGAAATGAACTGAACCTGTTTGACTCGTATTTCTTTCCCGAACAAAGTTGATGAGAGCCACTGTTGCCATTGATGTTGTGTACTCTTAGCTTTTCTTCCCCATAAAGCTCTCTCCTCACTCAGTTCCCAGCTGTTTCTTTACTGGATTGTGCCAATCACAAAGGTTTTGGTGCTAGTAACTCTTTTCACACATTATTTTTTATTTCCCATACAAAGTACTTCTGGAACTGTGCTTCCATGTTTTATTTTTTACTTAATAGTGAACCTTCTTCTCTTGGAGGTTCATTCTACTACCTCTACATGCTTGTTCAGATTGAGGGATTGCCTAACCAATAATAAATTGATGCTCGTTGCCTGCAGAGATTGTAAGTTTAACCTAATTTAACTGTACTTTACTAATACCTGCACTGAACTGAATCATATGTACAGTAATTGGTCAGATTGAATTATACTCTATGAGTACATTGTGCTGAAAAGAACTTGACTGAGTTAAACTGAAACTGAAACTAAGCTAGGTTCTGTATCTGGATATGATCTGAACCTGTTTGAACTGTAGAGTTCACTGAGATAATATCTGTTGTGAATTGGTGCTCTATAAATAAACTGAAATAAACGGATTTACGGTATTGTTGTTTGCAAACATATGTCTATTGAGCTACAGTCTAACCACTTGTTTTTAAGGTAAGCTCTAAATGAAGCTGGCCAGTGCACACTGGGTTAAAAATAGTCTCCAGGGGAGATAAAAACCAACAAAAGCTCAATTATCTGTACTTCAAAGCAGCCAAATTGTCAATACTCTTACATGGTATTTTAAGTTGTGCCAGTTCTTTCATCTCTGCCCATAGTCCTAGGGGGCAAGGCATTTAAATGGAGCCAGGAAATTATTGGTACTAGTAGGGATGTGGAAGGACTAGCAGGACTCTGTGGATTTAAATAGACCCAACCAACCATATTTCAAGCATTTGGACAGACTGTGCTTCTGTGTTTTATGATTTTATTTTATGTTTTTATGTCAGCTTTTTACTGATTGACTATGTCTATTCTAAATTGAAATATTGTTGTTAGACAAAAAAGAAAAAAAAAAAACTTTGAAGATGCACAAACTCTTGCAGCTTTCTCCCACATTTAATGTTGCATGGCACAACTATGCTGTGACATGACAAATCATTCACATTTCCAGTCAAGGAGTTTCCTCTTAAACCATTTCAGGGACAAAAGAAAGCTAAAAGTGCTGATGTGGCATGAAGGATGGTGTTTTCGTAAGAGTTTGGCGTCTCTGTCACACAGTCTGATCCATTCTCCCTTCGTGGGACAGGGGAAGTGATCTTGGGGACCTATTGTGTTTTCTGATTAAGTTTTGACTGGCTTTAAATGTGCTGGCTGGACACCCTCAACTGGGGGAGCTAGTCTTCCCTTGTGTCCCAACAAGGGAAACCAGAAAGAAGTATGGAGGGGGTGGAGATGGGCAGCACTGAAGTAAATGAGCAGAGGAGGTGCTGGGCTGGCTCTTGCCCTCTCACTGACAGGATCTGGTCAATGTCCTGCTGCCGAGGGTCGCGGCCCAGCTTACGCACACAAACTTATCTCCAGTGCATCTGCCGGGCCGCCTGCGCAGTCAGGCTGTCTCCAATGCAGGCCACGAGCGTTTTCCTGCTGGGGGGGGGAGAGGAGGGAAGTGGTGCTCGAAGGGAGGATAGAAAGAGGAAGAGGAGGGGGCTCAGGAGTGTCGAGCGAAGAGGGAGAGAGGGTCTCAATGTGAAACTGCCCCTTCTGAGACCTTCCAAGTCGCTGAGCTATATGGAAAACACAAGCCGCCTCCAGGGTAACAGGACCACTTCTGAATTTCTACTTACAAAAATAGCACTGAAGTCTGGATTCGACCTCTCAGTTCTTAGGCCCTCGTCGCTCTCGTTGTGTCTGTCGCGTAGAAATTCCCACACCAAGAACAAGCTCATTTTCAGTTCCTAATAACCCATCAGGAACAGCTTCATTCATTGGAGAGTTTAGGAAAAACACACAGAGTAATGTAATAACTGTGCCGAGTTGAGCGAATTTATCATTCTTGCCCTGAATGGAAATGACCTCTGGGTGACCAATCATGCAAACCTCAGCCGAGGTCCCTTTGGTGAGCCATTTCATCATTTAAACAGCACAAGTTCCAATTCTCATGACCTAATGCGTTGTAGAATGCCTGAAATCTGCTGCTTGTGTTTTCTCTTCTGTCCCTCAACCTTCTCTCTTTATCTGCTGCTACGGCACGGATAACAGGACAAAGCAGTTGGCAGGAATGAGTTAGTTTTGGGACGAGGTGCTAATGAATGACATGTTACAAACTTAATGAAGTCAGACTGAAAAAGTGATGTTTTGCACTCAGACCGAACATGTAGTCACATGGAGTTTTGACGGTAGAATGGTAGATTTGGTTTATATTTTTTATTTTCTGAACATCTTTGAATTACTTAGGATGTTTTGAATTACTTAGGATGTTTTCACTGGAAAAACAGAAGCCACAGTGGGGTTAAAAAAAACATGGAAATGAACATACAGCAAATGTCCTCACTTGGGTAGCCTGGGTCTCAAATAGCAAATTTATGCAAAAAACTTTGTAAACATTTGCAGCATTAACCAGAGAGTTTGTTTCAGCAGGTGCTAATTACTTTTTTTTAAATTATTATTTTATTTTTTTGCAGTTTCTCCCAACTTCTCCCTGCATGCCCACCTTCCACAAATGAAGAATATGAAACAAGCAAATGATTTAAATATTTGCTTCTGTCTTCAGTAGACATATCATAAGAAAAACTAATGCTATTCTTACTGACAGCTCTCACCCTTTTACATGCTGAGTCCCAGTTTCTGCCTTCTGGTCTCCAGCTCAGAAGAGTAACAGGTACAAGTGCTCCAATTTCTCTTTTTAATACCGAACAAGGTACCCCCCTACCTTGTTATTGTTGGGGTTCATTAGTTGATTTCTGTTTTGTCTCTTAGTTTTTATGTCTTTATATATATATGGATGTATATTAATATGTACTTATTGTAACATTATTTGCTCATTTGGGACTTTGCTGAATAAAAGCCTGTGAAATTAAAAGATTTATCAAATTACGGTAATATTTTTTTAAACTAAGAATATGTGCCTGCACAATGTTTTTGATACCTGGTAGAATTCATGGTAGTGATAAACATTGATATGTGCACATCCATGCTTCACAGTTGGTATGAGGTGCTTCTTTTGGAATGCTGTATTTGGTTTAAGCTTTACATGTACTCTGCTTTTGGTGTTCAAATAACTCAGTTTTGGACTCACCTGTACCAAGAACATTAACATTCAAGAAGCCCTGGTCTTTCTCCAACCTTCGTCTGACTTTTATGTTTTTCTTAGAGAGCAAAGGTGAAAGTTACATCTGTGCAGACTTTTTCTTTCATGTTGAAATCCTGGTGTTTTTTGATCCCCTCTCTGGTTATTCATAAGTCACAAATGGAGATGTCAACATGCTGCACTGCTTAGAGCTGGAAGCAATGAAAATACCAGCAGTGTTGGTCAACTTTGAGGTGTTGTGTTGCATTGAATTCAGCACTGTATAAAATTTGTGACTTAAGTCATCTCATATCGATCTTTTCAAAAAAAAATTTTTATTTTATTTACTAAAGCTTTAATATTGGTTTCATTTTGACCAAACACAATTACATTTAAAAACTCATATACACACATACTTTGTAGGGTTGTGCTTTAATGTCTTAGAATGAATTCTAATAGAAACTTGTAAAGTTCGAGATATCATTCTTTGCAGCAGTTGTGCAGAGTGGAAGGTGACAAAATAAACCTGGGTGTTTGTCCAGCCTTGTTTGTCACAGCTCCAGTTAAACGTCTTATCTTATTCCTCCATCTGTAGATAAGAGTAAATAAGGCAACCAGCAATTTTCTTGTAGCAGTTTACTGACTTATTAAGATCAACACACATCTGCTTGACTTAGACGACACACTTCTCTGCTGCAACCACCATATTTTCTTGTGAGAATAGTTTGGAAAATGCTTGACTCATGCTTGCAAAGATTTTACTTAAAGGAAATAGAGTAAAACCTTGAACACAAAGTACACTGCAATTTTATGACTAATTTTGAAAAAAAAAAAATTGAAAACAGTGTGTCCTTTTACTCCCACTGCATAATAATTCATTAAATGAATTTTCTTTAACAACAAATTCCTTGCTTTTGCAGAGTAATATTGTTGGGTGCGGTTCATCTTAAGGTCTGGCAATTCAGCAGAGAGTTACCGAAGCTCTGCCAAAGTCTGGGCAGACACAACCCAACCGCCTAGAGTCGTATCATACTTATGTGACGACAAACACAATGCACAGACACTATATCTCCAGTTTGTTGCAAGCAGTGACATTTTCCTGTCCCCTAATTAATAAACTGTGTTGTGCTAGGCGAGTAGACCAACCCCGAACCTTAACGCACTATTGTCTTATGGACCTACAGGTGAAGAAGCCCATGCTCCGGCTGTATGGACCACTTTTACATTGGAAGCAGACAAAATAGTGAGAAATGAGGGAAAAGAAGTCGGTACAAGTTAATGGGAAGAAGAATGTACCTCAAAACAGGCAGTAATTTGTGTTGCTCTATCACACAAATTCTCAATTCAATGCATTGAAGTTTGTGGTTGTAATGTGAGAAAATCTGAAAAAATCCAAAGGGTATGTGAATTTATGCGAGGCAGTGTAAAGGCAAGAAAATTTCTATGTTTTTTTTTTCTTGCTTTGGATTTCTCTGTGGTCTCTAGGTCATGTACCTTTAGCAACAATATTTCACAATTTGGCACTGAAACAGAGCATCACTCATCCGCATATTAACCCCAAAGTCCTAAGACCTGGATCCAATCCTCCCAGTGCCCACACAACAGCACTACCTGACACTGAAACATGTACACACAGCTCCACTCATCTGCTCCTCATTGGGAACACAGTTAAATGCAGGACCTTTAACACAATGGTAAAACCCTCGAAGGGGTGTTTACAAGACAAAGTCTCATCGTGTGACCTCAAACGTGAAGCTGTTTGACAGTGACGGAAAGAGGAAAGGAGCAGTAGGGCGAGCGCTCATTTATGGCAAAGTGTTCTTCAACCTTTGCTCATTCCTACTATTGCTCTTGCACCTCTTTAATTGTGAAACCTTTCAGATTTCTCAGACATGATTATTATTAAGTTAAACATTTAAAATATATTTGGAGTAGGTGAGTTTCAGAAGAAAGAAGCGAGAAGAAATGACCTCCTTAATGTACATTCTGTTCTGCTTTGGCTGTGATTCCCAAGGTTGCCTCTCTGTCTTGTGTAGGTGTGTGTGTGTGTATTTGTGTGTGTGTCGCCGTGCCAGGCACTGCGTCTCCTCCGGCTCGTACTATGTTGACCCTGCCATGTACTCTCCTCCTACTTTGGGCGAGGCTTGGCGATGCATCACGTAGCAACACTGTGTTAACATTGATATGTGCAGACGCAGAAAGGCGTGTGCACTCAGGCCAACAGACACAAACACACCCCTACACACTAAGAGAATATGGATTATGGAGTTTGCTCGAGCAGTGCATTTCAAGACGTTTTACTGCAACAGTGCTGCATTTAGCGCTAACAGTAGCACTAGCATAGAGGTGAGACTAACCCAGTACGGGTCACATTTCTTCTCTCCTGCTTTAGGAGAACAACAGAATTCAAATAAAAATAATTTTTTTCCAGTTCCTCACTTCGCTATTACCATCAGCAGACACTCTCAAGCACTGATTTTTTATAAGTGAGACAAATATTCCCATGTGGAATGAACTGCAAGGTATGTGAAGCTACATTCCTCGGGATGCTTTGCCCTGATTTAAGGCTCTCTTACCCAAGTTCGGGTCTTAGTTCATTTAAACCCCGCAAGTTCCACTGCCCTGATTGTATCTCACCCATGCACCACTTTGTCTCTCACCCACTCATTTCCAAATGAATATAAATGAGTGTTTTCATTGTGAGACAGACCAAAAACAGCAAAGTATGTTAGCAAAAACACTGGCTAATACTTATAAAAGGAGCTAACTCTCGTAAAAGAAAAACAAAAGTAGGAAATGCTTGGGGGGAGAAAAAAAAAGAGACTGTTTTTGTATGTCTGCATTTGAGTTTTGAAGCAGGCTGCAGAATAACCCGGTGGAGAAGAGGACAATTAGGAAGACAGTTTATTTAGCTGACACATTAATTCACTTCTACACATTTGAGTTTGTTTTTTGCGTGCAAACTGTTAAATTGTCACTGTCCCTGCAAAAAAGAGCAACAGTGAAACGAGCCTGCATTCCTTGACCAAAAACTTTACAAAGTGACTAATAGGCAGGAGTGTAGAGGTCAGAGAAACAGGAACGAAACCACTGGATGTGACAGGGCTTTGTAAAAAAAAAAAAAAAAAAGAAGGGAACACAAAAAAGAAAAAGAAAGTGGTTCAAGCTTTCATGAACATGATTAACTGTTGCGTTCCTGCTTACAATTTGCAAAGCAAACAGGAAAAAATAACTGACCCTAATGTTCCCAAAAAGAGATTTAATCATGACTGTGGAATCCTGAAAGATGCCAGGAACATGTCAGTGTTCCAAATAATCCGGGCTGCATTAAAGCCTGACAGAAAGCGTGCACTAATGTGTTTAGTGTTGTATGATGGAGCTGTGCATTTGCAAAAAACACATATGTGAAAAGGCTTGTCATTCATGGCAGACAATCATGGTAAAATTTAGTGGCTGTGGTCTCTTGTTTGGGCTTACTATGCTCTGAAGGTTGGATGAGTTTAAATCTTTCAGTTTGAGATTCATGTTAACCTTCAGAGCTTGAATTTGTTTGGCAAAGGCCTTGACCTCCTTTAATCTCATGAAGAGATAAATTCTTTGACAGAGTTGTCCTCATTGGGTCTCCATAGATCAATGTAATATGGTGTATTTGATGTCAGTGGGGTTGTGACACAAGGGCAGGCATTTTGGCTATGACCTTTCAGAAAGTCACAATTACATATCCCATCACCTCTCATTACAGCTTTCTCCTCCAACAACTTTCAACTTCCAGTACCAGCTTCTTGAACAGCTATGTGCCTCAGCACCACCAGGCATTGCTTCTTGGCATAAAATAGTTGTCACTAAACAAGCACAACCATTGAAAAAATAATATATATTTAAATGCATAGACACTTTAAGGGTGCAGAATGCTTTATTCAAAATTTCACCATGTGGGCTGACAGCCGTTAACTCCACAATCCACCTGAGCACTCTTGTTTTACTTTATTTATTTTCCATACTTCCTCACTTCTGCTTTCCAGGATGTAATTAAGCTAAATTTCAGTTTCTATAGTAATACCTCAGAGCTTTCTACTGAATAAAGAGGAAGAGTTTATTGTTTTTTTGAGGGTACATAGTGGCGCAGTTGACTGTTGCCTTGCAGCAAGAAGGTCCTGGGTTCACACCCCAGCCTGGGTTCTTTCTGTGCATGCAGGGATCCTCTCCGGGTATTCCTACTTCCTCCAACAGTCCAAAAACACGATTGTTAGATAAAATTATCTATCCAAATTCTTCCTGTCTACCACACAGTGTCTCATCTATAAAAAGTTTTTTCTTCCACACGTTCGCTGTGTCCTCTCATCTCTGACTCATCTGACAGCGGGTTTTTGAATGCATTTGACATTATTTAGATTGAAAGATGAGGAATATATAATAAATGCCACACTTTTCAAATGTTCCTTTTTAAGACAATTCAAAACACATTTATTATCTTTCGTAGCTGTGCTACTTTGTGTTGGGTCTATCACATAAGAGCCCCCAAAATACACTGAGGTTTTTGACTGTACAGTAAAAAAATGAAAAAGTTCTGTGGGTATGAATACTTTTGCAAAGTACTGTAGGTTATCCACAGGTGTGTCTGTGATTTCTTCCAATGGTGTCTGTGACTCTGCCTTTAGTGATCTTCACAGGGGGAAGAGGACTTCAGGAAGTCGGAGCTCCAGGAAAAAGTTACAAACTGGAATGTGACAGACAGGATTCATCTACCATCAACCATCCATTAAAACAAACATCCCCTGGTTTCCTGTCTTATGCTGAGCTAACTGGATCCTGGTTCCAATTGCATATATACACCGTTGGGTAGTTTTTAAACATGCACATCAGTCACTAACCAAGAAAGCAACCTTTTACAGAAGGTCAGTGTCACGATCAAATAAATACATATATTTTATTTTACAACAGTTGTTTTACAAATTTATTTTATTTTACAGATTAGAAAACTAACTTTGTTGTCTATAGAGGACATATTTTTAGCTACAGCAAGTGCCTTCAATCGTATGGCTATTTTACAACATTTTTCTATTTTTGTCATGTTAGCACTACTAATTTTAATGTGTTTTATTTGAATTTTATGTGACAGACCAACATGAAAAACGTGACATGCATTTCAATATTTCTTGTGAATAGAAATCTGGAAAGCCATATTGTGTCTGTTTGTATTGAACTCCTTTAATATACCTTGAGATAAAATCCCATGCAACCAAATGTCTTCAGAATTTGTCCTATTAGGTTATATTTAGAGTGTAATTGATGTGTGATTTCATCTCAGTATAAAGCCAGCTGCTCTGCGAAGGTCTCAGCAGACAGAAAATCATGGAGAAGTCTAAATCTGGGTTAGATGATAAAATGGTATCCCAAGCTCTTCATCTTCTGAAATGAAAAGGGATTTGGCTCCACTGGAAACCTGCTAAGACATACGGCTGAACCAGGCAGCTGGGCAGAGAGCGCATCATTTAGAAAAGCAGCCAAGAGGTCCATGGTAAATCATCCACATCTCAGGTGGGACAATTTGTCACAAGAAGTTCTGTTTGGAGTTTACCACAAGCCAAGTAGAGGACATGGTAAATATGTGGGAAAAGAAACTGGGCAAATGAGACCAAAACTCTGGTTTCATTTTTTTACTTTTTTGAACCACATCCCAAACACTGTATGTGATGGGAAACTAACACAATACGGCACACTAAAGAGACCAACCACATGATGAAACATGATGGTGTCACCATCATTTTGTCAGGATTCTTTTCCTTAATAGGAACAGAGAAACTGATCATGTGGGTGAAGCAAAACACATGGAAATATGGAAATGAGACTGAAAAGAAGGTTCACTTTAAAGCTGGCCACACAGTACTTCTACGATCTGATACTTTTTGATGTAGAAATTGGCCTGTCAATTCAAACCAATAACAAGTTGTTGTTATGGTATGAAACGTGAAAAAGTTCAAGAGGTGTGAATATTTTTGCGAGGCGCTGCTGCAAAATTAATCGTATGTGTGTCCTCTTGTGAAAGTGAGTGGTCCTCCCTCCAGAGTACATCACTGGGCCATATATGTGTCAACCGAAAGCTTGCGGTTAAACTGGGGTGAACTTCAGGGAGCTCTTTAGATTCCTCTGATAAGACCCCGGTCCCATTAAGACGGGCCATCCCCCGTTTGAGAGATCAGTGCTGACCTCACATGCTCGCCTTTATCTAAATCCCTCATCACCACACACCTAATCTGATCACGACTGCTAATGTTGATAAAATTTTATCCTGCAGGGGGAATATGAAAGAAATATTGCCAACAATTAAAGAAGAACAAAAGATTTCACTGAGTAAGAGTTAGATCTTAATGCTCTGTCCATTGTGTGTGCGTCTGTGTGTGCGTGTGTGATGTGTGCATGTCAGCAGTGTGTCACAGCAAAGACAACTCAGGCCAGCAACAACATTAGCACCCCTGAAATAGCTTGGCAGGCATTTTAATTGCTTTACTCTGCAAAGCCTCAAAATATTGCTCAAAAGAAAACATTAAAAGGTGAAACCTTTCCCAGGGATGGCATTTCCAGTAACAGCAACTTGACATCACCGTTTCTAAAAAGTAAGAGCTGAACTCCACGATTCTGATTAAGCAATAAATATTTAGATGTCAGAATTTTATTTCCCCATTGTTGTCTCTGCTATTCGCCCTCTTCCTTCCACATTCTGTCCTCTCACCTCAGGAACATTTTTCTTTCGGAACTCTCCTCGGGCTGTCGTGATCCTGCGCCTCTGCGCAGCTCTGCACCCATTAACGGCCGGTGCGTATTGTGTTTCTTCTTCTCCCGCAGAAGCATTTTTGTCTTTAATCATCATGAAAGTAAGAGCAGAGTCATGTGCATAGAGCCTCACAATGAGGTGCTGAAGCACTTCATGAGTAGGAAACTTCACACAAACACAGGAAGCTCGGTGTTTCTCACCGAGGGGCAGGAGTCCATGCTGTGGAGCTGCAGGACCGATGGGCTGCTCAGATTAATGGTAGCCAGAGAACCTGCAGGTCCTGCTTTTTATTGTTGCCCAGACTGTCTGCAGAAAGCCATTGCACCACAGATCACTGTTCTTAAGAGCTAAATATTAAATATGGTACTTACGTTTTCAATTATAGTTCTGGATTAAAAATGTAATGTTTTTAGGAGAACATCTTGAATAAATATTTTTAATGCAGATTTTTAGGGGCAAAATCGTTTTATAAAATTGCACATTATGTCTGTGTATGCCATCACATAAGTCAATGAATAAGACAATAAGAGTCTTTGTGATCTGATTCAATATCTGTAACCTGTTTGAGTCGCAGGACACACAGATTTTAAATAAATGGTTCTGATTTATGCTATTGTAACATACATACTACAACTGTGAGATTTTCTACCAACGGCTGCATGCTCTTGCAGTAAGTTTCAGGAAGCAAGACATGTAGTGCAGCAGGGACCTCTAGTGGCATTGTCTGCATGTTGTTAGCAGAGCAAATATGCAAACTTTAACATGTTTGACTTTAGAATGTATTAGACTAATTTGTGCAGTTGTGGGGCTGCATGGTTGCCTGGCAGCAAGAAGGTTCTGGGTTCTGGCCGGGGGATTTTCCGCATGGAGTTTGCATGTCCTCCCTGTGCAAGCATTGGTTCTCTCCTAGATGTACAGTTGTGTCTGTTTTACAGAGGTCTTAACAATGTGTCACCTGGCTGGGACAGATTGTCCTTCCTTACAATGTTGCTTCAGTACAATCAAGTTTATGCGGATTTGTTAATGAACACGTTTCCCAACAAGCATTTCTATCAGGCTGAGATGTGGACTTCAACTAAATGCTGAATATTTTTCAGCACCTCTGTTTTAGGTTTCAGATTGTGTTTGGTTCTGTTGACAACTCGGTTTGACCAAGCCTCAGCTGTCCAACACATGGCCTCACATTTGGCTCTAGATTGCTTTGGTATGCAGAGGAGTTCATGGTCAACTCAATGGCTACAAATAGTGAACGTCCTGCAGATGTAACGTGAGCCCAAATTATTACCTGTTTGCTGCCATGTTTGACAGTTCACAAAGGTGTTTGTCCTGAACTGCTCTTTGTTTTTCACCAAATGTGTCACTGAACATGTGGTACATTTAGATCTAACTTTCTAAATAAACAAATATGCTACACTTCTACACCTGCTTATGCTTGCATGGTTGTTTGTGTCAAACTCCAACATTCACCTTAAACATTAGTGCAACAAATCTAGGACTGTTTTGTTCTAAGGGTCTAAAAACACTAAAATATAGGGGAAATGACCCTTTGATTTTGGTCAATTAGTTAGAAAAAAAATTAATTTCAGTGTGGCAAATGAAAGATGAAGAAAGTCATACAAATGAAAATTAACTAAAATGTTATGCTTTTCAATATATAAATTTAGACTTTTAAATATAGCTAATGTAATAAGGTTAAAAAAAAAACAATCTGCAGATTTTAACATTTTGTCTTTCAAAGAGGTGTGGAGGTATATTTTTAATAAATATATAATATTTTAATAAATATATTCATATATTCATACGTGAAAAACCCTCAAATTAAATTTTATCCTTTTCCAAAACTGCATGAATCCTCAAATGAGGAAAATAAAACATATGACAATAAAATATGGTAAAATTAGGAGGTTTGCCATATTTTAAAAGCAACAACACAAGATTTTTCAGGGACTAACAAAGTTTTTCTAAGACATTAGACATATATGTTTTAAGGTTACAGATCATTAGATTAGATTAGATTTTTAGTCAGACCTAAATTTTAAGATCAGACAAGCCAGCAGACCTAAATAAAGCTTATGAACGTCTATTCTGGCTTTTGATTTAGGCACCCACACAAAGATAAGTGGCCCTCTTCTGGTCACCCCAAACAAAACTTTCTGGAAGCACCCCTGCTCAGCCATTAACATTTTCTCCACACCTCTTTGCAAATAATACCACTAGATGGCATATTAAAGCGAGTTACTGCCAGCGACTCGCTTTAAAAAAAACCTGCATAGCATGTCAAGCAGACAGATGGCGCAGTTGCTCCAGAGATGCTGACTCGCACGTTTCAGAAAACGATCTATTTTCTAAAAACAAACTGAGCCAGACCCCATTCTGCCAGCGTCCATTGATCACAGTGCAAACATCTGTAACTTGTGAGTATTAAGCAAGCAGAAGGTATATTTAATCAAGCCTGGGTGAAAGAAAAAGAAAGTTTGATCACCTTGTGTTTAAGATTTACTGTTTATATGAGTGGAGCTAAACTGTTAACGAGGCAGGAAAATCTATCTATGTTATCCATGCTTGGAAATATCCTGATAAAAGTTTATGTAATTTTGGTATGTTCTGTGAGAGAACAGAGCAGTTAGGAAAAGGTAAAAAAAAGAAAAAGAAAAAAAGAAAAAAAAAAAGAAAGAAAGAAAAAAAAACTGGACTTCCTCAAAGCTCATTGGTCCAGATTTTCCCTGCGCTGCCACAATACTGCACACACGTGACCTCCCTGTTTTCACCCAGTTAAACGCATGTACTTAAAAGACTGGCTCCTCCATTCACCCACACAAACACGATCAGAACAATATCCATGTCCACAAGGTAAGATCGACACTCTGATCGCTGGGAGCGGACCATGGCGGCTGCCACGAGCAGCAACACATCCACAGCCACGCTTCAGCAGATAAAGCACCCCAGCATTGAGCATACACGGAAACGCGTAGACCCAAGGAGGAGGCAAGCAGCGCTGTCCTTTCTCAGCAACATTTCTTTAGACGGCCGACCCGTGCAAGACGATGCAGACGATCAGAACCAGGAGGATAACTCGCTGGAAGCACGGACTAGACAGAGCCTGGTTTCTCTGGAGCGCTTTGGGGCGCACGGCGCTGCTGGCACCGCGGAGGCTGCAGCTGCCTCTGCGGCTGCCGCTGCAGCGACCACGGCCACCCAGGCGCTCGCTTTAGCAACCCAGGCTCGGCTCGCCAGCTGGGGCAGCTGTGGGATGGGTTCCGCCGCTGCCCCGGCGGCTGCAGACACGGAGGGCGACGCTTTTATGCCCTCCACGTTCAACTCGCCTTTCTCCGCGGTCCCAGTGGCAACCAGAGGGAGGCTGCAGACTTACACTCAGGGAATCCTTCCTCCCGCCTCCTCCAGGCAGTTCTCCCCGAGCTTCAGCCTAGAGGGCGGACAGATAGAGCAGCAGAGGTCAAGGTAAATGTAAATAGTGGCTTTTCTTCACTGAGTGGTGTGTGGAGACCTGCCCTGCAACACGCCTGGTCATTTTTTTTTAGCTTAATACTTAATATTCTGCATTCTCACATCTCCAGTGTTTGTAATAATTTTAAGCAAAGCAACTGGTGTTTCTAACTTCTTAAGTGCCTTTGCATGAATACATTGTCCCATTGCATGCTTTCCAAGAGTGGCTCAAGGTTGCACGGGTAAAAATTTAACATAGTGATCCAGTTAAAATCAGCATCTACCATAGCATCACTGTTGCATGTTTTTGACATTACATTTCTCTCAATTCAGTTAAGGTCACTCGTGCAAGTTTTTCTACAACAATTTTTTCTTAATTTTTTAGTAAATTTCTTCCTTGCTGGACAACTGAAGTCATCTTATGTAATATTTTCATCTACCATTCTGTGGTGTTTTGCGAAATGTTTTCCAAACTGTAATACACACATGTGCAAAAAGGCACAATCGTTCCAAAAGCAAGTGACAGTAGATATAAAAATCATGACAGGTCCAGTGGTGGCCACTGAAGGACTAACTGAAGCTGCAGTACAAGCCTTGTGAATCTTCCCCAAAGTGTTGAATGTGCTTTGCTTCACAATCACGTCCAGGTTGTGATTATCCATGTTGCTTTTGAACTTTTGTGCCACACTTTTTCCTTTCATTTAACTTTACATTTCTTGAATAAAGCAGTCTGTGGACAGTCAACTTCTTTAGCAATAACCTCTTGTGGTTTAATATTCAAGTGGTGGGTGTTTGTGATTATTATCTGGACAGTTGTCTAATCAGCTGTCATTTTTACGATTGTCTATGCCAAGGCATGCAATTTCTCGAAAAATCTATTATTAATTCATTTTAAGTAATATTTTCATTATATAAGACTTTTAAGAGCATATTTTAGTTGTGGTTGTCCCATCTGCACTACATACTTATCAATCAGCAGGTCTGCAGCAGTCCTTTGTGCTCTAGTTAATTTTTGACTGAATTAAAGAATTTCTCTTGATAAGATAAAGTTAAGAAATAAAATGCAGATAAACAACTTGTATTGAGCAAGCATTCACAAAAAAGGACTCCAACAAAAATGTCCAAATATCTCAGATCTCACTAACTTCCATGTTCATAAACAGACACGTTCTAGTGAGGTAAGGTTTCATTCACTAACCTGATGTCTGCCTTCTGTGACGAATTGAAAACACAGAAAACTCATAACAAAGAGACATCAAGTACCTTTGGGGTTAAGATCAATAGTAAAAAATAAATGTTTTATTTCACAGGTTTACATTTAAAGTTGGCTTTTGTAACCAAATTACAATGTCTTCTGACGGATCATTTCAAACCGTAACAAACCCGAGGAATTTTCAGCAATTCTTGTTTCATTTCCTGCTTTTCCACATGAATGAACGAACATTCTGACCCGTTTCCGTGAAGATTTGGTATAGTCAGCCGCTTCGAAAAGTTGCACTCAGTTCCAGGCAACACACTTGGCTTGGACACAACAAAACACAGCAGGAGGAGAGTTCAGCTGCACTCCATGCAGGTGCTATCATGGCCATGACTCACCAAACTTCATTGGCTCCACAGGGAATCATCTGGTTTCAGTTTTATTTTGCTCTCTGTGCATCTTTTTTCAGTGTGATTTTCTTTTTATGGAACTGACTTTTACAGTTTAGCACACATTTGCTTTTTGCTTTGTGTGACGTAAACATCCTGTAACTCTACACTCTTGTCCGACTCCACGTGTAGCAGGGGCTAGCTGTTTCATGCGCCTCTCTTATTTGCCCCCTTTTGTCTACTTTATGTTTGTGTTGGAGCAGCGAGGACAGATTAAGGGAGGGTCTCGGCTGACCACAGAAGCAAGACAGATGTCAGTCCTCTAATGACTCTCAACCTGCTTTCAGCTCCTTTCTCCTCAGTTTTTTTTCCATTCAGAGCCCCTCAGGCCAAACCCCCACCCCACCCATCTGGCTAAATCCTCTCCACCCTCTGGTGTCTTCCACACTTCTTCAGGAAGCTCTGGTTTATGGTGAAACTCTCAGTAAACTGTTATTTCCCCTTCTTGGCAGAGTGGAAGTTACACAAACTATCAGATTGTAGTCTGAGGGGAAAATATGCTTAAAACTCTAAATACCTAAACGTTCTGCAGTTGTTCTGACTCAGAAAGTGCTGCGAATGAGGAAACAAACATTAATTAAATAAATGGCTGTCAAAAGATGACTTTGAATAAGAACAGTCTTTCAGCTTGCAGTCTTTACATTTTCATAAATTTTGTGCAGAGAACTGTGAAGGACAGAAGCTGCCAAAGTCTAGCGCTACTTTTTTTGACATAATTTTTGCTTTTATGCATTTTTACTGGCTTGTACAAATAGTGAGGAGGGGAAAAACCCTCTTTCAGATTTTGATGTGGGCTGAGATTCTCACCAAAGTATCACACTGCATGAATCTATTTTTACAAATCAGTGCAAGAAGCTGGAATTGAATTCCAGCAGGACAATTTATATTGTCTGGACACAATCTTTCTTCATGCATAATGAATATATTCAATCAAGTAAGAAGAATGATAATATAGAAATAAATTCACACCATTTGAAATAAGGTGAGAAGATGCAGGGAGAAAATTACATTTGTCCACATTCTAAAAGAAGCTTACAGTTAAGTTATTAATACTACATCGGACAATAATAACTACACAAATATCCTTAAATCTGTGTTCTTAAATATTGCTCCTCTAAAACATCTGCCTTATGTCTTGTAGATGTCCGCCTGATTTAATGTGGTGCATTATAGACAGGCTTCTGTTTTCACTGACAGCTAATGTTGCAGAGTCAATGTTATCAGGTGTCCAGTGATGTAACTAACACATGATGTTAGGAAAAGAGTTTCATTCAATAAGTTGTTGAATGTCTCCATCCATTGATCCTCCCATTCCCATTTGTCCTAGCAGGGGTGCTGCCTATGTTCTGATGTACATCTGGTCACCAAACAATTACAGGGCAACAAAGCACATACACACACATTAGCACATTGAGGAGCAGTATGTACATGAGTGTGATTGAAGGCGCTAAGACTTTCCTCCTGGCATGATTGGTTGTTTCTTACCTGGAGCAGTGCGTTTCTGCATATGGCTTTTTTTTTCACAGATCATTTGTCTCATGTTGTACTATGACAAAGTAGTGACAGTACAACAGTGACATTTTAAAAATGTATTTTTCTAAACATTACATACTGCAGCTTTAAGTAGTTTCAGAGTGTTGTGAAATTATCAACAATGGATTGTAAACCAGACTGAAGCTCTACCTCCTTCAAAGAATACAGAATTTACGCTTATTGCAGTTGCACCTGCCTTTGAACTTTGTAGTGACCATATTATTTTTAAAAAGTGTATACAGAAGAGTAACTTTTATTTGGGCTGAAACTAAATTTATGCTTACTTTTAAAAAAATTCAAGGAGATTTTTAAGAGACAAGATATTCTTGAAGGAGACCTGCATTTTACCGTTATTGAGCAACCCTACAACGCTCACCCCGCAACAACCTCAGTTGCTCCATTAATAAATTCAGTATAATGTTGCTAAGCGCTGGCTGTGTCCTCTTTTTAAAGGACATTCGCATAAAAGGAATTGTAATGCCAAGAAATGAGTAACCTGCTGTGGGAGTTCGACCACGTTCTACGGGTGCGTGAACAGACGAGTGCTCTCCACACAGTGCCCGGTTTGTTTTTCCCTGGGCAGCTGGTGGAAACATGACGAGAGGTCCCTGGCTGGGAGAGGCAGGATGCCCATGCTCTCTGAGAAGCAGCCTGGCTCTGTATTTTCTGCTCTCCGCTTCCTCTCTCTGAGGAATTAGAGACACACTCTCCCTTCAGAGATTTTGGCCTCGAGTCCTGCTCCCATTCAGGAAGTCGCAGAGGCTCTGATGTGTCTCCAGAATAGATTCACCTACAAGCCAGGGGCTTCTTCAAACCCTCAGAATCTAATGTGGAAACATGATGATTAACTTTAGGTTCTTTGCACTCTTCAGTATATATTCATCATAAATCAGTGCACCAAGAGCTGAGCTTTAAATATAGCATCACATTCCCCATCTGGTGCTGTATGCTGGAGGTGTAGAACAATTATCGCTATTTGTCTTTTCCTCCTCCATCACAGTCAGAGAAAAGCTTCTCACATCCTGTTTTAATTTTGTTCACACCAAACAGCAGTAATCCAGAAACTTGCACTTTCAGTGATTTAACAAACTGGCTGGAAACAAGGGAGTATGAGCCAACATAATAGTCCGCTCATGTTTTGTGTGATTAGGTCACATACCTTTGGTTATGAGGTCGATTGTTGCGTGGTGAGGCCATGGTTGGCATAATCAGAGAGTTATATAAGAAGGCTTTATTTTCCTTCAGAGAGTCTTGCAATGTCTGGGCTGTGAAACATATGGTCAGAAAGTCCCCAAGGAGCTCAATATGAGAGTGTAACAAGGTCCAGCATGTGTTTAACTATAAACATTTTTTTCTGAATATGAGAATTATTGTAGTTTTTTTTTATTATCACTAGTTAATTTCTCAGTTTGTGCTTTTTAACCATTTAGCTTTTACAATATTCCTCTTATTAAATAAATGCATGCTTTAACTTTATAAGTTTTTTTTACATTCTTAAAATTTTCTTTTCATAAGAAAAATTAATTCAGATCATTCAGAGACGCTGTTCACTTTGAAGGTTAACTGCTTCTCCATACGTTTATGCTGAAACACAATTTGCACTTAAAACAGATCAAAAACAATTACTAAGTGATTTAATTTTTTGACATATTTTATTATTTTATAAAATCAGTTTCATTTTTCCATCACATGCGACTTTTTCCTGCCACTCTAGCTGAGTTCCAACATTCCATACATTTTGTAAAGAAGTACTTATTGTCGCCAGACCATCAACAACACACCAATAATTTATTCAGCAAAATGTAGGAAAAATATTCCCCTTTCACATGGTGTGAATTTAAAATAAAACTCTTAAGTGATTTTAAGTACATGCCTCAGAACCAAGAAAATCCCCTCCATTTCTGCACAGAACTTCATGAAAAAAATTGGAGCTGGTTTTGTAAGATGGATAATTGATGATTTGTTGTTGTTTCTGCATAAACATCAACGCCTACATGTCTGTCGTGGATCCAACTGTGTCAAAATATTGGTCATATGTGGTCCTACTCACAAAAATTATCTATTTTTTCAAATTTTCCCAAATATCAAGACTTTTTTTATATATACAGTATATCAACATTTAAAAAATTATACTTTGAAGTAGTTTTTTTTATTTAGTGGTTAAGATAATAAAAAAAAATCTGATAACATTCTTTTGAAATGAAATGAATAAATGTCAATCAAGACATAGTAGTCCTTTTTCAGTCCAAAGGTTATGTTTGTTAATGTAATCTATTTAAAAACACTAAAAGAGAATTTTAAAGCAAATAGATTTTGCTTCCATTATTTTTAAATAATGGTCCTAGTAAAGCTAGAAGCATTGTTCATGTCATGCTTTTTTTTTTTTATTATTTGAATACATCCATTTATCTCAAAGTAATCACACATTGTCACTGCATTCGTTTTTTTTTTTTTTTTTTTTTTGTCCTCACATATTCACTTGCTATGCTTGCCAATTAGAAACTAACAGTTTCAGTTGTGGATGTTTATCAGATGCTGTGAACTTTCCTTATCGTCTTTTGTGCCCAATTATTTTTTAAAGTTGCCTCACGTATCCCATTTGTTCCGGTCCTTTCAAGGATCAGCTACCCCGGATTTTTTTTTTTGTCCTCTCATTAGATAATCAAGCCCCCTCTTCCCCTTTGGCAGGGCCTTCTATGTGTGAATAAATCCAGACCTTAACATTTACTTATACTCTGTTGCAAAATGGAAGACCATGTCCTGTGGCAAGCTGCCAACAGGTCTTATGTGTGAAACCTTCTAATCTCCACTTCCAGCCCTCTGTTGTTTTATAACTCTATGCTCACCACTGAGCAGGATTGGAAATCCCTTTTGTGCACATTTTATTACAAGATAATTTCATTGCATTCATAGCGGAATTGATGTAATGCTGCATGAATTGAGGTCATGCATGGACAAAAGTACCTTAGGCAACAATAACAGGGACTGTTTAAAAGAGACTGGAGGCTACAAGCCATTTTCAAAGCACCATACTCAAACCAGTTAATGTCTAACTGAAGGGCTAGACACTGATTGTTCTGACCCTTGCTCTTAGAGTTGTGTTGAGAATGAATGAGTGACCATGCTGTTTTTGTCTCCCGGATTTGTGCTGGCCAAGAAAACATCTTTTGCATTAAGAACAGCAGCTGTTCATCCACAGTGGTTGGATCAGAGTTCAAGTATTAAAGCTGGAGTTGCGACAAAGCAAACAGGAAAAATCATGGTCAGCTTGCTAGTAAATAGCTTTTCAAAGTTTTCTATTTGCAGAGATTTGAGTTGGAAGTCGACAAAATGTCTCACAGAAGAGACTATTTGGTGTAACCATTTCCTATCAGTTTTTGTCACTTAAGATAAGACATTTGCAAAGTCCCCAGTCCAATATTACTTTAAAATGAATACATTACCATGTGTACATGCTTAAAGTCTGCATATTTAAAATTCAGAAAGATGACTATTTCAACCAAAGTAACTCGCACACCAACTAGTGTTACAATTAAGTTTATCTATATAACACTGAATTTCAAAGCAATTTACATGAGGAACAGAGTAAATTGATTTACGATTACACAGAAATATACAATACATCATATTTATATAACTACAGTACAAACATACAGACAGATTAAATCCAATCAGGCATTCCTATCTGATTTAATGTAATATTAAAGTCTACTTCAGCCAGTCAAAAGTTACCCAGAAAAAAAGCTGAAAAAGCATATTATAATCTGTAATCGATCTACAAGGGTCTTTTGAAGATATTCAACATTATTGTTTAAAAACCAACAAATGTCATGTTAGTTTGACAGTAAACTTTTATATGGGAAATTCACCTATCTTTCCTTATCTCTGTGATACTGAGAGCAACAAAGCAGCTTTTTGTGCATGCAACAGATATTGCAAAATTTTCTTAGAAGAAACATTTGCTTAATCATACATTGATTAAGCAAACCCACATGTGCTTAATCCTGAGGCTGCAGGAATAAAATGATAAAGGTTAAAACACCAAAGCAACAAACTGTGTAGCAATTGAGAAAATGTCACTGTTAAGTTATAAATGCATTGCAAAATATCAAGCTAAGGATAATTTAAAATGGCTCCAGTGGCTTTTTGGAACATTAGGTAATTCCATAATTAAAGTGATTCAGTGAAAGAAAGCATGCCCCTCGAGGAAGACTGCAGCCATGGATCATTACTTTGCCTGTCTGTGTCTGCGAGGATGATTAAAGACTGGCCATAAATCACATGGCCAGTCTCCTTCCACCCTGGGTCAGAGGTCAGGCCAGGCCCTCTTCTATTATGACGCATAAGCAGAGCCCCAGTGGCTGTTTCTTCAATTCTTTCTAGTTATTTAAACTTGGATTCAATAAAAGAATTCCAAGCATTTTTTTTTTATTTATCAGAGATTGATGGTCTGTATTTTGTTTTTTTCTTAGCTCTGGATACCATTAAACAAATTTATCTTACACATTTATTCATTTCTGCTCCACATTTCACATTTAGCTTTTCAGACAGGATCGGTTCCACCCTGTTGTTCTAACCAAAGTCAGAAGAAAAATGTAGTATTTCAGTTCTTTAGATCATTAATGGGTTAACTTCTCACTGTTTGAATTTTGGGGGGTTGTAAAACTTTTGAGTCAGACTAAATTGTTAGACTGCATTGTTTCTGTGACGCTAATCATGCAATTATAACCTAATTTTGGAACTGCTTTGGGATACTTAGCTTTCACATGTGGGTTTTATTTTCTGAAACTGGCAGCTGATCACATACTAAAAGCGTTGCGGCAGCAGAATTTAGTCAAGCAGCTAAAGTGTGAAATAAAGGCCATCTGTGACCAAATGTGTTACACAAAAGGCTTGTGGAGCCAGCTCGTTATCCTCTTAGCAGCTCTGATCCTGGGAAATACTATTTGCTCTTTATGAGACTGAGGAGATCACTGACCACAAAAGCATGCAGTGTTGATGTAACAGATGGTAGACATGATAGTTTGTGTATTAATCAACAGTCATTATTTATCTTATACCTTTTTATGTGAGAGTGTTTAGTCACATTCTAAACTATGACTTTTTAACAAAGATCTCTTTCTACTAACATAGCAAACAATTAAAGGCAATTAGCCTGGTTATAGTTCTACCTGAAACTGACCATGAATTCAGTACTGTTGACTTTGCTTCGTTTTTAGTTTAATTTTTACAATATTTCTAAATGTAACTTTTATCAAAACATCCATTTTGCTGTCATTTCATATTTACAATCATTTGGTAATAATTGGCTTATCTCTCCTTGATGCAGAAACTTGATGCTTAGATTCTGTCAACAAAAATGCTTCTGCTCATAAAGAGTGATGGAGAAAATGTAATGCTGGGAAAACAAGAAGGAGGAAGAACATTTGATAATCATAATCAATATTGTGTTGTGTTTTTAACAATAATTTGTTTTCTTTATAGCCTTAGTTGAACACGAAGCCACCATCACATGTCAACATGCATTTATTAGTGCCAAGTGTTATGAACAGTCATGTGAAATATATTAGAATATTGTTAGAAAATTTATTATTTCAGCAACTCATTTCCCTTTGTTCTTTTTAAGAGTTAGCGTTAATCTTTTAATTAGATTCTTCGGAACATATTCTAATTTATTAAATGTATGTTTTCAAATGTCCCTGTGTTTTGTTTTTTGTTGATAAAATTAAAAGAAATGTAGAGACTCATATCTGAGTTTGAGATGCATGATTTAGAATATGTAATTATTTGGTGAATGTTATGTTGACAACTTCTTTAATAAATAAACACATATTTGAACATTGTGACAGTTTTTCTGTTTGGTTTCAGGGCAGACATAGGTCCCAGATTGTGAGTTGAAAATCTAGCTACTGAAAAATGAAAGTATTATTTCTAGCTCAACAAGGTTTTCTTGAAAAGGTTGCTCCTTGCCGACAACTGATGTTTTGGGAATGTTTTGTTTCTTAATGAGTTAGCTCCTTACTGCTTCTTTAGCTTCTAAAACATTTTATAGTACATTCGACATTGTTTGACCTTCAGTTAAGTTTCTTTGCTGTGTCAGTTGTGTCATATTTGTCGTCATTTTTCTGGAGCTATTCCACAAAATCAAATTTGTTCTGTGTTAATACGATGGGGGAAATTTAATTCACATCCTCTTGAGTTTAAGGTTGTGTTCTTCTGCCTGTTTTCACAGGAGGAGACTCATCTCTCAGCGCTCTTCGCTAGAAACTCTAGAAGACATTGAGGAAAATGCTCCTTTACGCAGGTACAAGCAAAAGTCCCCCACGTTTACTCGAGAAATGCCTTCCGCTTTTTCTTTTCCTGTTCGACTGTTATGTTTGCTTTGTATTTTAGATGTCGAACCCTATCGGGTTCACCCCGACCAAAGAGCTTCAAGAAGATCCACTTCATAAAGAACATGCGGCAACACGATATGCACAATGGAAGGTATGAAGTCAAACAGAGGCGTCCTCCAGTCAATGTAGAGTTCTCATTGAATGATGACAGGCTGCCCCAGTCAATGAAGTGCAGCTTGGGTTTTTTTTCTCACATTACAGGCCCGGTCCATTTACAGCATGGTGCTCTGACTCTTAAACAAACAAAACTGGAAATCCCATCCGGTTGTTCATTTATGTAATCCAATGAACTTTTTTTTTTTTTTTTTGTCTTTATTTGATCACTGTTGAGTTTTCTTTTAAATCACACAATCTGTCTCACTGCTGAATGCCGAATCACAAATTGGTATCACAGTTCTCGTAAGCATGTTTGCAGCACAGAAATCCTTCACGTCAAACAAATTCCGCTGATCTTCAAACGATTACTGAATACACACTCAGTCATGCTATTTCAGAGACCCAGTATTTTATTGCTGGTCAGGTCGTCTCATGAAGATTTGAGATCTAGTTGTATGCTGGTCTTTCGTCCAAATAGGTATAAGTTTATGTTCTATTTTAGAGCATTATTGAACATTTGGCTTATAAAAAGGGAGCAATTTTGTCCGCAGCTTGTTAGAAAAGATGGTGACTTTGATTGTATTTTTAAAGATGAACTCATTCTTGCCCTCATATGCTTAGTATTAATTAATGTGCTAAAGAAGTTAGCAACTTGGTACTGGTGTTGTTTACGGACTGGATTTTATTTGATAGACTGACCTTATGTCTATGAGAAGAAATTCTTGAAGTAAGCATTTAACATGTTTTCAAAAATTTTGGTCAGCTTTAATGGAAACAATAAGTCATTGGAAAAATGCATCATGTTTCTTTCTAATTACTGACTTACCATATAAAAGTCTTTAAGCAACAATTTTGCTTATCTGAAGATGTTTTCTCCTTTTTTTCCTCATTTATTTTTGTTACAGTCCTCATGTCTGACAATTTTCAGGGAAATGCTGTTTCTTTAAACCATCTATTACTTGCATACAATGTAGTTAAAAAGCATTTTCTTCCATTTACAGGTTTTTATTTTTGCTTTTTTTTCTCACTTACATGTTTCAGCTTTTAATATCAGAAGAAGATAACTTGAGTAAACATAAATCTGTTTTAAAACATTGATTTTATTTATTATGGGGGGCAAAAGCTGTCCAATTCAGCTTGGATCATTCAGATCGGGATATTTGGAAATGTCCCGATCTGAACGCCGTTTCAATACTTGGGATTGGACTGAGACGCACTAGAACCAATAGGCATCAAATTCTTCATGATAGTGCTTAAAGACACCCATTGTATAAAGTATATTTTCAGTGTTGCATCATCTTTGTTTTTGAGTGTCTAGCATTTTCAGATATAGCCATAAAACAGCTAGGTTAAAATGTCTTTGACATTTTCTGCATTGCATACACTCAGCAGGAGCTAACTTTTTCTTTTTATGAACCATTTGTTCTGGAATTATGTTTCAAGAAACTTAATAACTGCATTTCTCTGACTGTCAGGTATGGGGACTTACTTTCAACAAACCATTTTTTTGCATCTGGCTCATTGGGTCTGAAGATTTGTTGATTACTGTAAAACAGTAAGGTATTCTGTATTATTTCTCATTAGTAGTGAAATATTGAGAACTAGTAGTGATGCAAAGCTTTTGCACACGCCACATACCAAAGTTTCACAGTGAAGGTTTCCAATCTTCTCTTTACTCTGATGTTTTACCTGCCATCTCTCTCCAAATTCAGCCTGTGGATCTTCACCAGATAGATGCTCATTAGCTTGTTCACCATTTTCTTTTTCATAGGATAGTCCTTATCAGTGGCAGAAGATCCTTCTATAGTGTATTTTCTGTCCTGCCCTATCAAGATTGTAGCCAACCAGGGTATGTATCAGACGGCATGCCGTACTTTTTATGACTCTGCCCACCCTGTGCTCCCTCTTTCCTTTTTTCTCCCCATACTTCTCCTTTGTCGACACGCTCTCCCTTCAAAGCTTGATTTTGGCCGATGCATTTTTTTATCATGATGGTGTCATAAACACAAAGTGGGCTGAAAAATGGCTTCAAGGGCTTAATTGTGTGCATACATGTGTAAGTATTAATAGACTAGATAGCTTTTCTGCTTGTTGCCTCTGTTGCTTTTTGTCATAATTGCTCTGGTGGCTTGTGGGCTCTCATCCTCCCCCCACCCACACATTATTTTTGTCCATAGCTGGCTTTGCTGTCCATCCTGTTTACCATTCCTGGGGTAATAGCTCCTCTTAGATGTAGTCTTTTTAAGCCTGAAACAATAATACTGCATTATTAGTTGGCCTAATTCTAAGCCATGCTTTTTTTGTTTCTTCTCTACCAATTTTACAGCTCTCCGCAGTATAGAAGAGCTGATTTCTAGCTGACACATTTCTGATTTTAGAATTCAATGTAAAGGGTGTCTACCTGGTTTGCATAGAGATCAGCTGTACTGCAAAACTGGTTCTGACCCCTATCTGGTGACACGGTTTAGAGGAAGCGGAAAGGGAAACAGGGCAGGTAAACAACCGAGAATACAATGCACAGAAAGAAAAGCTCCATGTTGAGGTTTAGTGCAGAGCACAACAGGCTCAGTATTTGTGGAATGCCCTAAGCCAACCAGTCAGTGCAGGGTCAAAGGTTAATAAGCCCCCTATGCTCTGTCAGTGTGCACATTTGCCTGCTTTTTGAGGCACATTGGCAGTTTTCAGTTAGACGTCTGCTTCTTGTTTTGTGCTGAACAGAATTGCATCAGACAACTCAGTTGAAACTGTTGATTGAGATTTAACACTAACCCATCTTCTCTGAGCATTTGCTTTCATGTTGCGGTACAAATGAACTCCAAAAAGAGCTCTACTGAAGATCAGCATGTCCTTCTCACATTTTGTAATTAAGTTCTTACCATAAATTTGATTATTTTATTCACCCTTTCCGTTTAAGCTTGCATCTATGTATTGTAGAAAAGCCATATTGAAATCATAGATTTATGCACTAAGTTTAAGTGTTTGAAAAGTCTGCTGTACTGACATCATTTTTGCTAGTTTAGAAAAATATTTATGCTAACTGGACTTGTATCTTCCTCCCTGCCTGAGTCAAAAAAAATATTTTAGCTCTAAAACAGTTGAAATTATTGCCTCTTAAAAGCTCGTCTTTAAATATAGTTATTCAGGCTTTCGCAGGTAAACTTCATCATGGTACATCAGAGTTCTAAAGTTCTGGTTACAAAAATCTACTGTTCTTGTGGTCGAAAGACAGACGGTCCCGGAAGAACAAGAGCTGTCTCTGGCTGTATGTGCATGGTAACATGAACTGCCCCCTCCCCAACACTTTGCTGCACACTGTTGATCAGCTGGCTGAAAAAGAGCTTCTAAACTTCTCCTTGTCTTACAGCAACAAAACCATTTCAAAATCAACTGTTTACATGTGCAGTCAATTAAATTCTAGATAAAATTACAGCAGTAAGACTACTTTGCTATATAATTTTAGTATTGCCTTTCTGCTAGAAGGTCATGTTATACATTTTGATTAAAATTTTTTTATGTCAATGCTATGAAAGGTAGTTTTTTAAATTTTCTTTCCATCTAAGGAAGTTCAGACCATTTCACCAAGTCTTTGACTTTCTGCCCGTACTGGCAGAAATTACAAGCTCCTGCTTAGATGAGATAGGTTGCTTGTAACGGTCTGCATTTGGGGAAAATGATGGCAGAACAACATACAAAACTGAACTGAGCGCCTTAGATCAAGAGTCCATCTGTTCTTATAAGAAAATGATGAGTAAACATCAAGTTTTAGGTTGAGCTGAGGGGAATCAAATATTTATGTTTAACAGGAGTATGAAACCACATATTCTGTGTCATGTTTTTATGCTCTGGGTCGTTGGGCTGTACTGTTGGTTGTGGGCTGTGGTGGAAATGTAATCCTATGTAAAAGCCTTAAACTTATTCAGATGTTGGCAATAAATGCTCTTACAGGCAAAGTTGAAAAAGCTCAACTCCCCTGTACTTGGGGGTACTTGGGGTTCTCATTTCTCTATATGATAGAGTTTGTAAAGTGTTTATTGAAATATCTAATAGCTTGAGATTTTTATTATCTTTCTTGTGATTTCACTTATTTTAAAGCTTGCTTTGACATAAGAACTGAAACACTAACAAACAGATTACATAAAGCCTGAGAGTTATGCATGTTGCTGAATAACTTTTCCTTCTCATTAATTCATTGTTCATTCTCAGGATAACAGAAGAGAAACTTTTCTATTTTTCGTCTTTGCCCTTTAAATGTTCTTGCTTGTATCCATTCGTCTCT
Source organism: Brachyrhaphis roseni (assembly GCA_903066815.1). NCBI lineage: Eukaryota > Metazoa > Chordata > Actinopteri > Cyprinodontiformes > Poeciliidae > Brachyrhaphis > Brachyrhaphis roseni. The sequence goes on from CAEFZY010075371.1 coordinate 55,615, forward strand.
TTCCACATTTTTTTTATTTGGTTAAAGCTGCCATGCTGCATTGGGGTCTCCTTTCCTGCGACGTGCCAACATTGTGCCTTGCCCTGCTTGTCTGTATGATAACACAGTTTTTATTGCGACTGATTAGATGCCATGTGTCGCCAAAACACAGGATTTATGTGTGTGCATATGGATACAGAGTTAAACAGAAAGCAAGTCTGAACCAGGGATGATAAGGGGTCAGAAGACAAACAGGACGGTGTTAGCACGTGTCTTTGGCTGTCAGAGTGCATTTGTGCTTCACATTAGAGACAAATTAATTTGGCTGTAGGCATGGGTTGTTTGTTTGCTTTGGATACTAAAATTAAGAATGATTCATTGACTAGTTACTAAGCTATTTATTATTAGTTTGTAATCGAACATCCTTCTTGGAAATAACAAAAAAATATATTTATTGAAAAAACTACAGTTGCTTTTCTATAAATAGTTAATTATTTTAAGCCCAGCAAAAAGTATGTTTGTTCCATTGGTGTGTGGCCGGAAGACAAGTATTTACAGACATCGGTATGGGTATTGTGTGTGGTGCACAATCTTTTCACAGAAATATTTAGCTTATTCAGCATGTGTATAGTCTCAACCTGCCCACACGTTGCCCCACTGACACACATTTGGCTCTGCAGCCATCTGTTTTAGGACACACTCCCACATCAGTATGGCATCTCGGGCTTGGGTGAGGCAGCAGCTGACAGAGTTTGGCTCAGTTTTCTCCTCCATCCTGCCTCCCCAGGGCACAATTTATTTAAGAGTGCTCCGAGAAGCTCCTGAAAACACGAGCCGTTAACAGAAACTAGGCCAGCCGATAAGCGCAGATCGATACTGGGTCTGTATGTGTAAAGCAGAACGTGAGTGTGTAAGGAAGATGAGACGGAGCCGGGCTAAAACAAGAGGGAGGGAGTGTGGGGGTTTCAACGAAGCTGCAGCACAATTTGTTTGGTGGGAGCTCTAAAACTCTTGTGCTCACTAGGGACATAAGGGCGGAAGGGCGTCAGCGTCACCCGTCAGGAGGCGTAAGTGCCAAGGAAATGGTGATTGGACTGGAGGGAGTGGAGTTGGGAGCAGATGGAAAGGTGAGAAACCAGCAAAGATCTGCGAAGATCAAACTTGTCTTCTTGACTTGGATTAGAAATATTTTGAAGTATGTGCAAAAACTTTCATACACCTTACATTTTTTTTTTACATTTTGTCACCTTACGACCATAAACCTTAATAATTTTAGTGGGATCCTGGGTTACAGACCAACACAAAGTATTTTAAAATTGTGAAGTGGAAGGAAAATGATTCATGGTTTTTAAAAAAATGTTCACTGTAGCTTGCATCTATATCCAGCCTGCTCCTAATAAAATCTACCTGACAGGACAACATTAGCCTCTCACTCCACAAACATGACTTTCAAGACAAAGCCATTGTTGAAAGATAGACTTATTGGCAGGAACTGTTTGTAGTCTGGCACAAGCCATGTAGAGGACTCAACGAAGGGTGGCTGCATCATGGTGTGAAACTGCCTTTTCTTCAGAAGGGTGACGGACGCTTCTCTGAGTTTTTGGGATGATGAGTGGAAGAATACATGTCGGAGGTTGTAAAAGACTTGAAACTGAGACAAAAGTTAAAGTTTTAGGAAAACTTCGACAGCTGAGGTTTAGATCAAGGACTTCAAAGAGACACCGGTCTTCAAGGAGCTTTATGTCCTTCAGGCATTAGATCCAACTCAGAATCTATGGCATCACTTACAAAATGCATTTAAGATGATTTCCATTGAATCTGACTGAGCTTGTGCTATTTTACACAGAAAATGAGCAGAAATCTTCTTTCTCTTGATGAGCAAAAGCCCAGAGCACTTAGAGCTGTAATTGCTGCTCAAGTTAGTTCTTTGAAGTATTGTCTCAGGGGAGCTTATCACAAGTAAATGAAATACTTCTTCAGATGTATATTTTACTTGGCTAAAAAAAATAAACAAATGTAAATCATGTATCCTTCTTTTTGGTCTATCACAAGTATAAAATTAAAAAAAGTTAGTTCGGTTTGTGGTTGTAAAGAAACAAAATGTTTAGATGGTATGCATGCGCTTGTGGGATATTTCATACAGATATTTTAAATAAATAAACTAGCTACGCAGACATACTGATGTAAAGGAAGTTGTAAATGGGATGAATACATTTCAGGACAAACTGTAAATAAACTTATTCTTTTTGATACTGCATTATGTTGCATCATATGCATATGAATGTACATTATATGAAATTTATGTATATCAAAAAGCAATGTGCAAAATATTGATCTGTTTTGCCTATCTATTTCAATAATTTCTATGTTCATTTGTTTCTCTACAGCATTGAAAACAAATTTCTCTGGTATAGAAATAGGCTCAGATGTCTGGAGTTTAGCATTCCACCTCAGAAACCTTTTTGGTATTTTATTATTCAGATAAACTCTCTTTTGTTTGCAGACTGTTTCGTACACCCAGTTCTTGTATCCCACCAACGTTCTGGGCGGTCGAAGGAACACCATTGACTCCACCTCGTCCTTCTCTCAGTCTCGAAATGCGAGCCACCGCAGCCTCAGTCTGGGCAGAGCCAACAGCAACCAGAGCAGCTTGGACACAGGCGAGTGAACTTAGACTATTCTTAAAAGAAGCCGTTCACACGCAAACTCCAGCTTTAAGCTCATGTTGTTCTGTTTGTTGGTCCTCGCTGCAGGGAACGACTTTGGAGACTTTCGCGAGTATGACCCCAACCTGCTGGATGACCCACAGTGGCCCTGTGGAAAGCACAAGAGAGTGCTCATCTTTCCCTCTTACATGGTGAGACGATACTGCGTCTAACACGGCACTACAAGCAGCAGCAACAACAGCCTCTGAGCGGGTTGGGAAGGTTGTTTTCATTCAAAACAAATAGGAAGAGGCTCGTCTCCGCTTCGACACGTAGCCTCAGTATTCCACTGCAGTTATTTTTTGACCTTTTGTGCTCAGCATCCCCCATCTTCACCAGGAAGAATAACACCGGAAAGATTTGTCTGCAGTTTATTCCTAAAAAACAATTTAAAGTATCAGCTTTTTTTGGAATATTTTCAGACAGTTTCTAATCATCAAGGCCTGTGATTCTGTTTCCCACCCAGTGGAATGCAGTAAATAGAACATTTTATCTCTGCTATCGTTTAGCGGCTTTAAAAACTAGATCATCTCCGTTTTTCTCATAAAAAAGCGGATGTTTTATTGTGGAAAAGGGATTACAGGACTAAACTCCCTCCTTATATTTTCCTGCTTTGCATAATTTTTTCCTCTGACTTGCTGAATGAACAAGAAGGACTGATATAATTATAATGTTAGTCAAGGCCACTCTCTCTTCCTTCGATTGCAAAAGCCAGCGTCCGACAACAATGGCTATTGTGTTTACTACTGGAATGGAACAAGAGTGTTCCCTGTGTTTCAAGAGCATGGGGTACTTGGTAGACAGCGGAAAGCATGGTTGTGGTTCCTAATAGATGTACTATTAAAAAAAGAACAGAGGAGACAAGAGGAGGACTGAATTATGTGTACATAAATGGTTGCTGAAGAATTTCTAGTCATTTATCAATTTTAGGCAACACAAGTTATAGGAACCCAAAATCATTATTTGTAAAAAAAAAAAAAAAATAAATAAAAATGCATATTTTCCTTTAACTATGTAATTCTGCATTTAATTGTTTGTCTACAACGAAAATTCCCAATACCTAAGTTTGTGACTGTAATGTGACAAAAAGTGAAAATAATAAAAACGGTAGAGGTGTTGATACTTCTGTACAGCACTGTTCATTATATCAAAAATTTAGCAGCCATTGTGACCTGTTGTTTCATTGACAAGACTTAGGAAAATCCTGGAAATAAAACAAAGTTCTTATCAACAAACTGAAACAATCAACGGCTCATTGGTTCGCTCACTTTACTAAAACATCAGTGTCCCAGATTGTCCTTTAAGTGTCCTGGATAAAGCCAGTGCCCAGAGAGATTCTTCATCAGACCTTGAAATCCAACACTCACATGTGAGCATATTAAGTTATCCACAAAGATCGCTGGTGACACTGTCTCTGTTTCTTTTCTTTGGCCTCCCAGACCACGGTCATCGAATACGTCAAGCCCTTTGACCTGAAGAAGGACATGAACGAGACCTTCAAGGAGAAATTCCCCCACATTCGTCTCACTCTAAGCAAGATACGGAGGTAACTTGTAACCAACCAGAATGTAAAGAATTTAAGTTTTCTCTTCTTTTTGCATTTGAAGTTAAATTAGCATGAGCGTAGGATGTTACTTCTAGTTTATCTTAGTCAGTATTAGCTTTTTTATCCCGTTCTCTAGTTCAAACTTAAACTTTTTCACAGCTTGAAGAGAGAGATTAAAAAACTGGCCCAGGATGAATGCGGGTACGAGGAGCCGACTGTGGCCATGGCTTTCGTCTACTTCGAAAAACTCGTTCTTCAAGGCAAGCTGAACAAACAAAACCGCAAACTCTGCGCTGGAGCCTGCGTCCTCCTGGCAGCCAAGATTGGCGGTGATCTCAAGAAGCACGAGGTCAAGCTTCTTATCGATGTAGGTCTTCTCGTCCACACAACCAGAAAACAAATGTTTGCAGTTTCTCATGTAGAGGTCCTTTAATAAGGGACATGTTCAGTCTTCTCATAATAATTATAAAGTCCGCTGAGGTGGCTTGTTAGTGCGTTCAGTTGCATCACCAGTTGCAGGCTGGCTAATGAGAGAAAGCAAGCGCTAAAGCAGGAGCTAACATGTACGGGCAGATACAGCTGAGAGAAGAGCAAAAATTACTCACTTTGATTTATTTGGTGAAATAAGTCTAAAGGGGTAAGTGTAAGGATTTTCTTATGTTTGCTCATAGAGCTCAAGCAGAAAAGGAAAGGAAGCATCTTCTGGTTTTATCAATTTTAAGGAAAAATACTGACATCTGTCAGTATTTTTTTATGTCAGTCAAGGTGTTTCTGAACGTTCTCCAGCTTAGCAGAAGTGACCAGTTTGCTGCAAGATGAAAGTCCCCGTTGAACTTTATCACATTTTGTCATTTTATGAACTAGATTTCAGGTGCCGAACTTCAGTCATTGAGGGCAGCTGTCCCAGAACTGAATCCAATAATTAGGTCATCAGCAGGACTCTGAGTAAACTTGGTGAATTTAGGCACACTTTAAAGTTGCAGGACCAAACCCCCGGGGGTTTTGATTCGAAACCAATGCTACACGCCATCACAAAGTAGCACATAATTGTGGAGTTGAATGAATTAATGGCTTTCAAAATTCTTACAAATAACATCTTTACAATACATTAGATTTTTTTTTTCTGTTAGTTGGCTGGAAAAAAAACTGGATAGACTATTAATAGAATGCGTTATACATATCCAGGGTCTGAACTTTCAATGTTGTTGCATTTTGATTCAATACAATCTTTTAATGGTTATTAAAAACGGTTATTAACAGCTTTCTGGAATTAAAATTAAAAAATTAAGCTTGTCTTTGATTTTAGAATTGCCTAATTAGTGCATGGAGTCCTTCTTGTGTGCATTATAACCCGTGTGAATCCAGCTGTTGTGTTAAGTTCTCAGAGGTTTGTAAATTCATGATTCATGATGGTCTTCATGAAGACAAATCAAATTTTATTCGTATAGCACATTTCAGCAGCAATGCATTACAAAATGCTTTACATCGTAAAAACACAAAAATACAAAGTTATAGAACACATAGTCAAGAATTTAAACATTACATTTTGCCACCAATACACACCATACATTCATTGATTAATGTTTCATTGATTGTGTTTCAAAAGCAACTTTAAACTGGTAGGTTTTTAATCTAGATTTAATCTAAGACAGTAGATAGGTCCATAATAAAATTGGAAAGAGCACAGCTGCAAACCTTCCACCCAAACTGACAGACTGGCAAGACAGAGCAGCTGCCATAAAGGCCATGGTAATGCTGGAGGAGCTGCAGAGATCCACAACTTGAGTGTCCTCTCATGTGAATTCTCTCTGCAGAAACTGGAGGAGCGATTCCGGGTGAACCGCAGAGAGCTGATAGCGTTCGAGTTTCCCGTCTTGGTAGCACTGGAGTTCAACCTACACCTGCCTGAACACGAGATCATGCCTCACTACAGACGCCTGCTGCAGACCTCTTAGCATTGGTGAACCATCAGGAGGACAGCAGCGGGGTTCTCCTGATCCGCCCCCCCAAACCCTCTGGGATTCATCCTCCTCCTCCTTGTGACCACTACAGATGATGGAACTCTTCTATTCTCTCATTTCACTATGATTCGCCAAAAAGACACTTATTTTTATTTTTTGATATTTACTATCACTACATGGACTTCTTACCAGTTTGTATCTCATCTGCTTTACTTCAAGTAAATTTTCTCTTGTTGATTAGGAGAACTTTTTTTTTTCTTAATATTGTTTTGCTTCTTCATAAATCTTGTCTTACCTCTTCAGCAGCATTAAAATATCAAACAAAAGCCTTTTTTTAAAGCTGCTGTTTCTAGCAGGACTGTTATTCCTCGGGAGTGACTCATCTTTTTGCAAGTGTTTGTAATGAAAGTGCACTTTTTGGCATACCACAAGATTTTTTTACCCATCTCGGGAACTAACCCAGAAGAACAATAAGCTAAACATGTGTAATTTAATTGGACCTTTGATCCTGTCAGAACACTTTCTAGCCAGAGAAATCTGCATGGACATTTCTTAGTATTTGTACACGGGCAAAGAAGATGCAGCCTCTTTTCCATTCAGATCGTTTTCTACCACTTAAATGTTTGCTACGGACTCCCTGAGGCCAGACACGCTTTTATCGGTGTCCGATTTCCTGTGCTCTATGTTAGAGTGTATTGCTGGCACATTTATGGTGCTTTGTTGCGGGAGCTGTTAACGCGTGCTAAAAATGCCATTAACCAGCAAACAGGGCTGGCAGTGGTGTGCTCGGACGTCGAGGGGAAGCGTTACGATGCAAATATATCTTCTCTGCTGAAGTGTCCTTGAACAAGACACCGAGGTTCCTACAGGCAAAAAGAGGCGTTTGTTTTTAGCCCACTGATGACCTCTGTGAGGAATCCGTTTAAAACGAGGGCCCAGGCAGGGAGCGCGGAAAAGTCAGATCAAACATTTGCTTTAACTTGAATGTGTTGCTTTAAAACGTGCAGTTTCTTAATCGTTTTTTTAATCAACTTCAGCTGTGTAACACTTACTTTTACTGGTCTGTTCTTAATAAGTCTTTAAAATGTCTGACGCACTACCAGAGAGGTCACTGCATTAGAAGTGTGAGCTAAAATCTACTATTTGGTGCTGCTATACAGATAAATGGTGTTTTAAGGTGTAGTGATCATAAAAGCGATTTTCATCAGCGAAAGATTGATTATGTTGTTTTTCAAGTAAAAGAAAAATGCTTCTTTCTGTCTGCAAGCCCAAAGATTCTGTTGAATGATGCACTCGGTACTCTGTGAGTAAGGACTTATGGGTGACATGCTTAGCCTGTTTATGTTTGTAAATAAAAACTTCTTTGCTTGTTCAATCTGAACTAGACTCTTTTTTTGTGCTCATTTCACTGAAAAAAAAACTAAGTTTTATGATTTTTTTTTGTTTTTGTCAAGAATTATATAACAGTGAAATGCTGTCAGAAGCAAGTTGACCATCACTGGCAAGTTGTCAAACTATTTTAGAAATTATGGGATGTTCCATTCATTTCAATATAGCCCAAGATGATCACAAAAGCTTGACGTTTCATTAACTATGCCAAAAGATGGGGCGTGCACGCCCCACGTTTGGAGGTCTTAGTCCTCGACACGGACGTTGCGGGTTTGACTCCCGGTCCCGGCGACCTTTGCCGCATGTCTTCCCCCCTTTCCTCTCCTCACCCGCTTTCCTGTCTGCCTACTGTCGCAAAAAATGCGAGCCACTAGCGCCTCAAAAACTCTTTGGAAAAAAAAAAAAAAACTATGCCAAAAGACCATAGTCCTAATGTCCTAAATGAACAGAATACGGGAAAAGCTGAATGCTTGAAATAGAACAAAGTATGCAGAAATAGATAAGTTGTGAAAAAAGTGGAGGAACAGCATTCACGCTAGTTATCTTCATTAGTCCCCCATATTAATAAATAGAATATACACGTTGGTCTGCTTACAAATTTTGTATTTCAGAAAACTAACATATGAGCACAACATCCCAAGCTGTGAAGCACAGTGGTGGTACCATCACACTCCAAGAATGCCTCTTTTCAGTGGGGACTGAAGATTATCATTATTAGGCAGGTAAATAAGAAGCCATGCTAAGATGAGTCTTGCTGGATACAGGTGGAAGTTCATCTTACATATTTATATAAACATGATGTATATAATATCTATATACATCATGTTCTTTGCAAACAAAGAACAGGAAGCTATTTCAGCCTGTAGATGTGTATAGGTTACAGAGACATACACCAAAACACTTGCAGTGCTCATAACCACAATAAAAGGAAGTTTTGAAAAATGTTTGAAAGTCATATATAATTTTGAACTGTATGAATCTTTCTGCATGGAGTTTGCATGTTGTCACCGTACATGTAAGGGTTCTCCCTGGGTACTCCCAAAATAAACATGTTAGCTTAGTTGGTCATTCTAAATGGCCCTTTAATCTTAATGTGCACATGCTTGGAAACCTTTCTATATGTTGCTCTCTACAGGTAAAGAGCATGGATGTATAATTTGCCTTCCTCTTCACAATTATACATTACTTCATGAGGGTTCATAGTATCTTTTTAAAATAAATTTTGAAAAGATTGCAGAGAAATGACAGTCAGGTTTTCAAAAAGTGTTGGAAGGTGTTGGACATAAGATACTCTTCGATATTGAAGGCGAGCCCATTTAAAGTTAAGGTAAAGCGTCAGCAAATGCTCAATTCCTTCTTTACAGTTTAATCTTTTCCTTCCAACATCCAGGAGCATCTGCTCTCCCACCCTCAGTGACTTTTTAATAGTGTGAAGAATTCAAATGTCAGAGAGTTAGGAATGTGCTAATCCATTTAGTGAATCAAAAAAAAAAAAACTGAAAAATTATATAATTTTATCTGAAATTAGTGGGTAAGCCAGTAAAGGGGACTCAGCCTCACTTACATGTGTCTGTCAAGAGGTTCTTTGAAGGTGGAAGACAAAGGTTTAGCATAAATACAGGGAGAGAAAAGATAGCAGTGGACAAGTAAAAAAAAAAAGGACATTACCTGGAAATGAAAAGAAAAGAAAAATGCATTCTCCAATGAAAGCATTGGGGGACATTATTTGGCACAAAACTTAACAAATTTCCTGCAGTCAAAGACAAAGAAATCAAAACTAAACAAAAATATTTTTTAGAACAAAAAATATATATATATATATATATATATATATGTGCCAAAATGTGGACTAACTATTGTTGTAAAACTACATGTAAGATAACTTGTGAAGGCAAAACCACATCTTTACTTGCAGTTGCATCCAGGAACCCAGTCAGGGCCATTCACACCCAGAGGCCACTGAGACACACAACCTGAACTTTGTTCATTTAAAGCCTTGACATATGATAAAGGAGCTTATCATATGTTTCAAATATTCTAAAATAGACACATACATTCATGTTTATCACATCAGTGTAACATGTAACTGGATGTTTTTTCCAAGGAGACTAAGTAACCCAGTCAAACCAGCTCCTGATCAGGTCAGTTTTCAGCTACAATGTTGCCTAACTTCAGGCTGAACCGGTCCTAAAAGTCTGTCTGCTAAACTGAAATGTTTTTTCCCCACATCTTTCTTAATCATACCTGTTCCAATGTGACTATGAATGAATGCTTATCAATCCCGTGAAAGTGGCATTTTTTATTTATTTTTTTTGACATGAGCTCCTATTACTTCTTGTGAACTGCATTTGAAACAGCATGAATCACCCTGCAAAAGAAAACGCTGGGATCAGGTGAGAGATCAGGAAGAAAGCGAACAACCAAATGTCAAAATGAGTTTGATGTTTTTATTTAAACAACAAAAACTTTTTTGTACTTCCTGGTCAACTAGCCAATAACAGATTTTTATTTATAGATCTTCAAAGTTTGCAGGAGTTTTACCATTCACTATTTAGAAAAACTTTAGACATGAATAGGTTTCATCAGACATATTTGTTTGGATTTTACTGGAAATGATTGCACCTGTTGTTCTGATGCAATCTGAGAGGTCAGTTTCTCACCAGGTGGGAGCTGTCCTCAACCTCACACACATCCTACGTAAACACCGTAGTCACACCAGTCCCGTGCTGCCTTCAAAACAAACAAGCCGGGCCCGATGGTGGACCAACACCATACATGGCTTAGTCCCACTCTATTGAGGGCCTAATTCCCCCTCACTGTCTCATAAAGGAGGCTATTGACAGCCCTTCCTGAGTCCAGCTCACACATAAGTGACCCTCATTGTGAAAATATTTGCTCCAGGGTTGCGAGAAGTCCATCGCTCTTCGTGTTAAATTAACAACACACAGCTGAAATGGCATTTTTGAACCGTTCTTGTCACAATACAGTGACTCAGGAGCTTTTTTTGTCTTGCACAGTTTGTAAACATTGCTGCTGTGTCTATTTAGCTGCTGTTCATTAAAAAAAAAACATGATTAGTTGATTTCTGGTTAAAATCCACTACTATCATGCAGAAACCGAATTGATTTTCTGAAGCTGGTCTGAGTTTAGCAGGGGGTAAAGCACTGCAGGTGGACCTGAAAATCTGATCCACTCACAAGGCGGCTACCTAATCCCTTTTGTTCCAAACCAAGGTTCAACTGAGCCCAGTGTAACTGAAAACCACTGACGCAAAGCAGACATTAAACACTTCGAATACTTATTTATTGATGGATCTCGGAAGGAAATCACAAAAATATGTCTGTCTCCTATGAAGGTGGGAGTAAAAACAACCCATATGTGAGCCTAGAGCAGATGTTCTATAATGTATTAGAGGATAAAATATAAAACCGGGGGTAAAAAAAAACCAGATCCTTTAATCAGCAGACTTCTGTTAACTTTGAGGTTTATGAGGAAACCGGAACTGAAAGTGAATTATTGTGGTAAAATAAACCTCATCCCTTGAGATCTGACTTTAGGGACTTTATGCATATTTCCTCTGGGGGGCGCTATGTTCTGCATTTGTCTTCTGTTTTTGCTTTCTAGTCACACAAACGTTTCAGAAGATCAGACAAAGATCATTCAAACACAAATATTGAATATATATAGAGGAAGACGGCGCACCTGAAGAGCTCACATATGCACAACATGCCAACTCCATACAGGGAAACCCCCAGGCCAGGGTTCTGACCCACAACCTTCTTACAGCAATGCAACAGTGCTGTTGTTTGTGTCCAAGCAGCACACTGATGTTTCAGTGTCTCCCATTTCTCAGCAAACTTCGGTTGCTACTGGTGTCTTCCTGAATTTCTAAACCAGTTTGGACAGATAATCATAGCTGGTTAAAATGTGGTTGCTCCAACACGACAATAACTGAACTTATAGATCAAAACAGGCTTGGAGATTGACTTCTGTGAGCCCTGATCACTTTAATAACCAATATTACACTGAGCTGCTATTCTTTGCACTATAGACTTTGCTATTCCTTTGTTGCCTTCAAGTCTTGAATTTTATTTTTGTTTAAAAATCCTCTTTGTATTCATGCAAGTCCATAAGTTTAAGCAAAAGTGGCACTTTCTAATACTTTCATTTCTCATGTCAGCAAAGACTGCACTCCCCATGCTGTGAGTTTCTCTCCTCCTCTGCTCATAGTGTTTTTCATGCCTCACTGAACTAGAATACCCTCCTCTGTTCAGTGTGTCTGAGCCTTGATGGAAGACAGGGAACAGGTCAGAGTCAAGAGAGAGTGGGGAGCCTCTCCCTTATTACATAATAGCACTCTGGCAACCTGCACATTTTCTCCAGTAGACAGCGCCGCAGACCTGCGGAGGAAATTAATATTTTAATCTCTCAGTCACACTGAAAGGACAGTCCCGCTCCCACGGGGGAGGAGGATAAATAAGTCATGAGCTTGCGGGGTTGTGTGACAACAGGGCTGAGCAGACAGTCACAACAACAAATGCTGAGAGGAAGTGGACAGGTCTCAACTTGGCAGCAACTTTCAGATGGGATGTGAGCGACTCGACGGCCTCGCAAGATTTGGGGAAGCAATACCAGGGGGTGACCAGTTATCATGGAGAACAATGTGATTGCTGTGACTGGTTTATAGAAACATATTTCTGCAGATGAGTGATCTAAAAACACTTGCTGTCCTGCAGAAAATTAAAGAAAAAGCACTGCCAGCCTCTCTTACAGTGAGAAAAATGAGGTCACTCCCACTAGCATTATGCAGAGATCATGCAGGCTCTTCTCAGTGAATGGGGTCAGGCGCCACGCTGTGGTTAGACTCAACTATGTCAGTCAATTTGTTCTACATGCAGCAGGGAAAATAAGCTCCCAACAGGTCAACGTTTACCAAACTAAAATGTTTTAGTGGGGCTACGCATGTAAACTTTTTAAAAACCTAAAGTAATACAAACATATAAAGATATCAGAACAAAATAGTCCATAAAAAAAACACAAAACAAGCTTTGCATTATTGAGTAGTTTAATAAATGTTACAAATGGTTAAAAACTACAGTATCCCATGTTTCACTTCATCTGTTTGCTTTTTTTTCCAATGTCAGACAGGATTCAACAACACACAACCATACCAATTTTTTTTTTTTTTTTTTTTTTATCTTTTGCACATTCAGGTGCAGCTTTTTCTCTTATGCAAATTATTACTCCGTCTATGCTAAGTAATAAAAATAAGGAATGGTTTACTGTTCTAGCAGAACACAAATAGCTACAATGTCAAGATGTGTTGAGGTAAAGGTGGGGAATATAAACAATGTAAAGCTCTGATTGGTCACATTATGCTTAAATTATCTGAGAACACTCGTTTGTTTAAAGGGACCTCTAACTGTATGCTAGAAGAAGTTCAAAATAATATACAGAAAAGCGACGCTAATAGTTAAAACAGTAGTTTAAAAGCAAATCTCAAAACTGCAGTTAACTGCAATGACCATAGAACTTTAGTTAATCCTGTTAGCTTTTTCCAGTTATATATATATATATGTATATTTTTATCCTCTTTCATTTATAATGCTACAAATGTTTTGTTCAGTAACCACAAAGCAAATCAGATACACACCAATCAGAACCGTTCAGTCCTACATAGTCTTCAGAAAAAAAGGACACTTCTACATCGGCACAATTTAAAGTGAAATTTGTTGTTGGATAATGTAAACGCCACACCATGTTTGAAATAAATAAAAATCGAGGAACACGTGGGAAGGAAGACGTGAAGCAGCATGTACGGGACTGGCTGCATGTACCTGGAAATTGTTTTTGGTTTTTTTGTCGTCCCAATTATCTGATTTTTAAACAAATAAATACAAAAAAATAAATCAAGTATGCATTTAAAAGAATGTATCCTCATCAGTGGAGGTATTTTGTGCATCACCAATCTGACATAGCTGTAGATGTGTCTAAAGTATCATTGTTTGATTGCTACTGGCTGCTGAGGAAAAAGCTGACCTGTGTCATGACAAAGCAAGGAGACGAGTTTTCCAGGTATTGCAGGAAGAGTTACTAGTTCCATTCGATAAATGTCTTATAATATCAATCAGTTGTACAAATACTCAACTTTTCATGGCAGAAAAGAAACATTTCATATATGATTAATCTGGTCTGTACATGTTTATAAAAACTGACCAGTTTTTCCCCTTTTGTATCTTCTCAAAACAAATCGCTCATCTCAATGTCAGCAGGTGGAGGGTCTACCTGCTCCTCTCCATCAAAGTGTCAGTTCCTTGGTGTGTTGTTCCATCTGCAGATGCTAAAGCCTTGGCCTGTAGTGTGAGAAGGTCGACGATGATGATGATGATGACAACGACAAAGACAAAGCAGAAGAGGAGGGCAGCTGTATTTATGTCTTAAGTCCTCTAAGGAAAAATATACTTGTGCTTGTGGACTTGGCCTTCCGCGTTCCTCATTTCTGATATCATTCCTGAGTTAGATCCACGCATAGTAGCTGGGAAGATGAAGAGTGTGTCAGTGGTTGCAGAAGCAGCTCGAGCTCACACCCTCGAAGAAGTCCCTCACAGGTAGTTAGTTAATTAGTTTGTTGTTCGCCGTCTCAACAAGCCGGCTAATGTTTGATGAGGGGCTCCCTTTCTGTGCCGACGAGGCGCTGGTTCACGGCAAACACCTTCGCTTTGTTTGCCGACGGACCTTTGGAGAGGATCAAAATGTAAGTAAATCATCCAGGTCAATACTGTCCAGGTAGAAAATGTACATACACCATTATGAGTTATTAAATTAGAGCTTTTGATTGTTTTAAGCTGCTCTTTTTAGAGGGTGGAATGATCACTTGATGTACAAATTCAATGAGTTTTGTGCTTATGTTTCTGTATAATAGGGATTTACTCCAAATCACGCAGGCGGTCAAAATTCTACATCAACCCCCACCCCCACCCCCACTCCTTGACCAAATGTGTTTTTTAATGAACAAGCTTCTGAAACAGTTTTGTCTGCATATTATATGACAATTTCTGGATCCCAATCAGCAGAGTTAAAAACTTAAAAATATCAAAAATCTATATGTGTGAACACAATACAAAAACACAAAATCTTAGCAAGTATCTTTTGTCTAGTTTCTACTATTGTAAATATCGAAAAAAGACAAAGCTAACTCACACGCAACTTTTCAGTAAAATGTAAGAGCTTGTCATAGGTTAATAATTCCTTAATATTGATAAAAAAGTATTAGTTCCACTGTCAAATTATTTCACTTATAACATGGGGAAAATGTAACTTTATCAGTATGAAGGAATTGTTTATTTAAAATAAGCTGCTACATCTTGCTGAAAAGCTACTTTTAAGTTAATTATGGACTTACTTCAAGTATACTAAGATATTTGCACTATAAACTACACTAAAAATACTTGATATAATCTTGTGTTTTTGTTGTGCAGTATATTATTTATTGCTTGTTGTGTAACATTACTGACCTATATAGCTTAGAAGAACTGGAAGGAAGATGAGGCCGTGCGTTGCCCCGAGCAACACGATGGCCAAGTACATCCTGAAGTAGAAGACCTGGAAGATCTGCGACTTGGACAACGCCAGGATTAAAATCCCTCCAAACTTTGTTAATGTGATCCCACTGAACACCTGTTGAGATTTAATAAAAATACAAAAATAGAACAAATTTAAGATAACACTAAAACATAAGACAAAGACATTTTGACAGAATTAAAACTCCTGTTGTGCACTTAAAATGGCTGAGGCTTCAACTTACGGAGCTGCCCATATGAGCCAAAGCTTCCTCCGCCCGCTCCACTCTGTTCTTCTTCATGCTGATGGAAAACGCTCGCACAATGTGACTGCAGAACTCCACGGAGATTCCACAGCTCTGCAAATCCATGGAAAAGAAAGGTCCAATTGAGAACAGAAGAAAGTCACACATCTGCTTTTTTCTCCTTTCAAACTGACTATTGGAGGTATCAGTAGGTCATCTGTAAACTCTAGTTTCCTTTCGGTCATTCTGACGCGACTTGGCATCATAATAGTTCATGTGACATTTTCAGAACAAAGTGCATCAAGTGAGAGGGTTTCACTTTATACACAATTACTGTACAGTATGTCACAGATATCCTCTTTCTTTTTTTGTCACGTAAAGGGTTTCAGATTAAACAAATATTCATAAAAGAAAGATTAACTGAAGAAAGAAGAGCAGTTTTGGCCTACTCTTCTTTGTAGAATTATTTCAACACATTGGAGTGTATTCAAGCATAAGCAGCCTGTCCAGAATTTGATTAAGTCATTCCAAAACCATATTTTTCTGTAGAGATGGACTTCCTGGTGTTCTACAGAGTATTGCCCTGCTGCACAACCCAAGCACACTTTAACTTAAAGTCACAAACTAACCTTAAAAATCACTATTTACCCAGACTATTCCCCTTCAGCATTTTTATATCAAATACAGCAAGCTGTCCAAGTACTGTAGAAGCAAAGCAGCTGCAGGCCATAACAATACCACCATCATGTTTGACCATGCTTCTTACTGACTTCATTGCCAGTGATAATGCAAAACTCCACTGCTATGGAATTAGCAGAGCATTGCAGACTAGCACATAAAATGATTTTTGTGGCATTGCAGCTGTTCCTAAATGCTTCCATTTCTTAACAATATTGCTTACCACACCACCATAACACAATGCCTCAAGTCAATGAACTCCTTATGCTGGAAGTGCCAGATTTTATACACCTAAAATAGCAATGACTGAAAGAGCTGAATTCAAGCATCAACAGGCAAGTATCGATAAGGCAAAATTATTTTATTAATTTAGTCAGTTATTGCAAAGGGATTTTATGTGCAACCTGAAAATAACCAGGTATTACTTAAAATAAAATACAGAATTTTGTTTTCCCAAAGTAAACAAACTTTCCCTGTCTGGAAAATAAAACAACAGTTTTTGTTCTCCCATTGAAGCCCCTTAGAAAAATTGCAGAATTTTTGTTTTCTCTCACCATAACCAGGTTCACTAGAGACACCGCGTTGAGGCTGATATCCCACAGCCACATGACGCCAAACATGTTGACCAGAATCATGGCAATGGTGATGCTGACCATCAGCGCCGAACACAGCTCGAAGCCCAGCAACACTGTAGTGACCACAAATATGGCCCCCAGCGACACGCACAAATTCAGAGCCGTGTCATAGGCAATGGTGAGGTACTGCTCGTAAAACACGTAGAAGATGCTGTAAAGAAGGAAAACATTAATAAGTGAGCACATAGTGAGCAAAACAAAAAAGATATATTGCAGGATTCATACCGGTCAAGGCACAATTCAGTAGAAAGTTAGTTATATTTTACCACACAACTAAAAGATTGTCTCCCCACCAGTTCTTTAACTAAACTTCAGCCCTCAAATAAAGTAGAAGGTACATTGTGGTAATGTAAATGAACTCCAATGCAGAAGTCCTGGTCAAATATTGGCTCCCGGGTTTATCTGTAACCTATATGTTCTCACTGACTGCCAGAACTTTTGCTGTCACCATAAACCAGCAAAAACTCTGTCAATATCTAATGCCACTGCAAGAAAAAAAAAACATTTCCAAAAGATACTTCTGAAACATGCAAGCCAGAATTATTGACACCCTCTGTAAATAACCTTGCATTTTATTTCTGTTACAAAGACAAACAAACAAACAAAAAAACAAAAGATGTTAAGTATGACAGACAAAAACAGAGCAGCTCGTCAGCAGAATGTACCTGTAGGCAAACACTTTGTGATCCATGGACTGACTGATATTGCTGGCCAGGATTCGGGCCATTTTCAAAGCATCTATGAAATCTGGAGACTCCTTTAGGATGGTGTGGTATGTCATGAAGTAAGTTGCTCCGACGCCCGTGTTGTTGGGATACCGATCGACTGCTGTAGCATAAGCTGCATGTCCACTGGAAAGGATGAGAGGGTATAGAAAAAGTTAAGGCGAAAGAATTTAAGGACACAAGAAGTGCTTTTTTACAAATACATGTGATCAATTACCCTTTTCCACACTTAGGGTTAGGATTGTCGGACAAGAACATGGGCAGAAAGCGCATGAAGTCTTCGCCTTCAGGTCTCTGCTTTCCACTCTGAGTCATGGGCCGACAGGATACACAGGACGAGTTCACAACTAGTGAATAGATTTAGAAACACGTCAATCTGTATTCAAAGGATTTGAGAAAATATATGACTGGCCTAAGATGAACTCAAGACCAGATATTTCTATTTATACTTAAATGTGGAACCTGGAAAAAACAGAGACAAGAAAAGAGGGAAGGAAGAAGACATAGAAAGAAAATAACAGAAGAACAGAAAAAAATTAAGAAAACAAAGAGTCGAAGAAAAAGAAAAGCAAAGAAGAAAGGACCGAAAAGTTTATGATTGCCTTCGAAATGTATTTTACTGCTTTAAGATATTTGACAAAAAGAATTTTTCCACACAAAAAAACTTGCTAAAATGTTGCATGGCTTTTACATTCTGATCTCTGAATCCACTAGACATTAGTTTGGTGCACGGATGCTGGATAAAATCGTACCTGAGGCATTGCAGAAAGTTCCAGTGTTGTTGTAGAAACGACAGCAGGTTGATTGAGGCTTCACCCAATCAAAGTAATCATCCAGCCAAGACGATGGTGTGTAAGCTATGGTTGTGCTGGGAGCAAATAAAAAGTGAAACTAGTTAGATTACGCAACGATAAGATGAGATAAGCAGTTTGTGAAGTTCTTTAAAGATCAACAGCCGACCTAATTAGTCTTACATACAGTATTTAAAGTTTTTACAATCTTGACTTACTAATTGCTGATAAGTGAGGCTGAATAGATCTGCTGCACCAAAGAGTTGTTGTTACAGCCCACTCCTCCACACACAGAATTTTGTCCCTTCGGACTACTGTAGTTGAGTCCATCCTCCACTACAAAGTAAACCGGCGCTCCGGTGTGGAGGTACTCGCTCATGTTCTTGAAGTAATCCAGAACATACGAGTCCTAAATGAAGAGATGAGTTGTCAGAATAAACTGTTTATGATGGGTTTAGTAATTAACAGCAAATGAGAGGAAATGGATTTAGACTTGAGGACTCTGTAAAAATCAATGCAGCTTTAAAACAATATCCCAAGCTTAAACATCTCACAGAGTTCAGTAAAACTATAGGGATAGTTAAATGATAGTCTGGAGGAGCTGCAGATTCATGGCTTAGGCTAAGGTCTTTTGTAAAGAAGACAGGGCAAAATGTTTGGTATCTAGATGTCCAAACCTGGTAGGGCATACACTACAAAAGACTTGCAGCTGTAAATGTTCTGCAAAAATTGTCTCAGCAAAGCCAGAATGCAAATGGATGAAGATTTTCATTTGATTTTGAAAGGCATATTTCATTTTCGTTCCACTTTACAATTAGGAACTTCTTTGAATTGAAAATTTAGTTTGCAACGTGACAAGATATTAAGTTCCATGGTTGTGAATATGTTAAATAAAGAGTAAGGCAATATAGCTTTGGTTTAATTGCATAAACTAAATGTCTGCACTCAGAAATGGTCAGAAAGAAAAATATGACAAAAACTAAAAACTTACATCAGGCATAGATAACTTCTGGTCTAGTCCAATTTCCACTTTATTGACAACCGCAATACTGAAGGACAGCATAGCCACAAACACCGCCACCTGTTGACAGGAACAAGATGGTCACATCCACTCAAAAACAACAATGTTCCACTTGAACTCATTGGTGGATTTAAAACAGGAAGCCAGGCCAGGAAGCTAGAGGTGTGACTCACAACGATCGGTCGAACCCACTCCTTAAGGATGAATGGAGCATAGACTTTCTTGAAAAAGCGGAAGAGGAAGCCTTCTGTCTTGGCTTCCTGACGTTCGGGCAGTTTCACGCAGCAGCAGATGTCAAGTCGATTCCCCTTTTTAAACATGACAGACACACCGCAGTGTTTACAAAGTGTAGTGTAATGAAGACCCTGTTGCTAAAGTTAAATTACTATTGCACTCTGAACAGGCCAGGAGATCTGGAATAAGGAAATGTGAAGCCTTTGCAGATAAATCTGTTCAAATTTAGTGTGTTTTGTAGATTATAAAGTTTCAGATAATAAATATATTTGCACATTACTTCTTCATAGAGAATTTCATAAAAGGAGTCACTAAAAAGTACTTTCAAAAAGTAGAATAAAAAGTTTAATTCCCTCTTAGTAAAAAATTTGTTGATTGTCCCCATCATTTGAAAGATGTTTTTTGTATTTTCTCAGGTTTTCTTTAAAATCTTCCAAATCAAATACAAAAAAGTTATTTCTTTTAGAGCAACACAAAATATGGAGGGTATGATTACTTTCTTGGCAGTGTAAATCATTCGGCAGTTAAATTATTTTTACTTCTAGCAATCTAGTTTTTAACTCCAATTAATGTCTTTGTTTTTTTGCATGTAGATTGAAAAGACAACAACAAAAAAAGTTTTCTTTACTCTTACCTCCTGTCTTTTGGCGTCCAAGCCAAGCAAGCTGACAAAGCAACTGATCTGCAACAGGAAATCGATGAAAACAGCCAAGCCAGCAAACAGAGAGAAAGTCCTAACAGCCGGCATGTTGGACAGGGCACCTGGAAGATAACCCATGAAAAAAAAACAAAAGGTCAGTTTGAGGCTCAGCAGAAAAATGAAGCAATCCATCTGTTAAACGTGTCATTCTGGTTCTTAAAATCCAACTTTGTTAGTTTAAGCTTAAACATTTACAGTTTAGTCTTTAAGAATTTTTGCTTAGTCCAATAATTAGGACATGTTTTTGTCAAAAATGTGTAGACAGGTTCACCATAGATAGGTTTTTATGTTTATGTTTTAAAAGACACATCATAATCCAATTTTTGGATCCATCGATCCATAAATCCATCTCCAATGTCACCAAATGCTGAGATATAACAGTGTAATATGATATAGACACTGATTCGCATCAATTTTTGCTGACAAGATCATACAGCCACAATCATTGACACATCTGGCAAAAATGTATAAAATGCCTTAAAGCAGTAGCTGATTTTCACTGTGAAAATTTTAGAGATAATTCACATTAAAATTTGTGTAAGCATAATTAAGGTTGTATAAAAAAAAAACAGACATGACAAGGGTAAGTTCTTGACATCATTTGTTAACAACTCATTTAAAATAAAACATTTTTGCTTTATTTATGCTTTCTTTTTTACACAAATAAGAATTTCTAGGTATTTCCAATTAGTAACTCTTGGCTCTTTGTGATCCCTGATCCATAAACATAAAGGCCCAATTTCATTGGAGAGCCGCAGCAAAGAGGGAAAAATCATAAAATCTCCATAGCAACCACACCACACTATCTAAATGCCAACAGGTTGGACGTGGTTCCTATGCAAACCTTAACATGGAGATTAGTAAACTCTACTGGAAGTTTAAAATGAAAGCATTTGCTTTGGTGAGATGGAACAATGACTGACCTTTTTGCAAAAACACTGAAGTTGGGTTTTGTTTGAAACACAGAATGGATAAGTGGGAAAGCAGTGCATGCTGAATGTTAAGTATGGTGGAGGATCTGTAATACTACGGGCTTGCTTCTCCAGTGAAAGCCCCCACAGTTTAGTGAGTATGTTGCACTCATTAAGCAACAGATTCATCTTACCCAGGAAGAAGGCCACAGTCTCTGAGAAGGAAGAGAGAAACATGCTGGGAGCTATTTCTCCAAGAATACGGCCGATCTGATGGTGAAGCTCTTCCTGAGGCAGCCGCTCATCTCTCTGTTCACAAATGCAAACATTTTCAAATTTAGCATCTCTTCTTTCAGAGGAAGCCACACACAAACATTATTTCTTATAAATAAAAGTTGCAGATCAATGCTTGTAAAATATTAGCACAAAAGTTAACGTTCACCTGGTAAGTCTGCACGACGATGAAGATGTTGTCGACCCCAACAGCCAGAACAAGGAAGGGAATGACCTCGATCACGATGAGAGTAAGTGGGACACCCGCATAGCTGAAGATCCCCAGAGACGAAGACACAGAGCTGAGCACAATCAGGATGCCAGCTATACCTAGAGATATCTTCGAGTCCACCTGCACAGATTAAAAAAAACCCCAAGATGAATCATTTCCGTCCTTTCACCACATCAGTTTCATGCATGAGTAACAAGAGATGTGACCGTGACTTGTGCTGTTTCATAGTAAACAGGCAGGAGATGCCACATAAGATGTGTAATGTCTGAAACTATTTTAGCTATGTTTGGCAGCAAGTGGCACGAAAAGCTCTGATTAAAATGCTGACATCATGTCAGGGTTTCTCCTATTACCAGCAGCCTTCTGAAACTCTGGATGTGGCCCAAAGCCAGAGAGATGTAGATAAACATGATGGCGTAGCTGATCACGATGGTGCTGATGTCACTGTCGCTCTCTCTGTCGATCTCGTCTTCAACGCTCCTCTCTGCACTGAAGGCTATGGTCAGATTGGGATTGTTGAAGTTCTTCATAAACTTAATGAACCTTAAAGGCACACACAGAATAAACAGTTTGTTTAAACAACACTATATGGAGAAATATAGTGTTGTTTATATAACAACACTATATTTGCCCCTAAAGGCAAAAGGGTTTGTCAGATGGATTGTCATCTTACTCTTTTTCCCAGGCAAGAGCTTGGCCCATTTTGACTGAGTCGTTCAGGTAGTTGTTGAGCGGGAAGGTGATCACAAGAGCTGTGGCATTGTTGTAGTTTGTCT
Source organism: Brachyrhaphis roseni (assembly GCA_903066815.1). Lineage (NCBI taxonomy): Eukaryota > Metazoa > Chordata > Actinopteri > Cyprinodontiformes > Poeciliidae > Brachyrhaphis > Brachyrhaphis roseni. Next base: position 77,975 of record CAEFZY010075371.1, read on the forward strand.
CTGTAATTTGAAGAAATGCAGAGTATATTTACTGTCAAATTAAATTTTTTGACTTCTTTACCGTCCATTCAAATAAGCCTCTTTGAAGTCTTTTATTTAAAAAATATAATTATAGCGCTCCTAAAGTGTTAGAGTAAAATAAATAAATAAATCACGATCAAAATATTTTAAACAAATAAACATTTTATGAAACAAACACAGACTGAAACATACATTTATTTACATAATACATATATTTCTCTTTGTGGTTTTAATTACGTCGGGATAACTGGTCTAAAACTGACCATTAAACTGTAGACCACAAATATGTAAAACCGATAAATAATGAAAAAAAAAACAATTCAATGGACAAATGCAACAAATCAAGACATATTAAAAAATAAACTTGTTGTTCAGGTCAACCAATCAGCTGATGAGCCACAGTAACAGTTTATATTGCTTCCTGTTGGGCAGATGCCACAAGAACTCTAAAATAATGAAATAAATAGTTAAATTTATAAATATGATTAATATATCTAGATTTACCAAATAAATTTCAAGTTGACATATTTACTCCTTTATTTAATACTTTGATATATGTACAAAAACACATTTATTTTGTGCTTTTTATTTCTGTTGAAGGATCCAGTGAGGTTTTCACAGCTTATTGGTATAACAAAGATCTATGATTTTTCTTTTGAAAGGCAGATGGAGATAGTCATAGAGATAATCTATTTAACACTCATTACATATTCCAAGCTGCAGATACATATAACTTGGGCATATAACATCACAAATATAAATTACAACATAAACCATATTTAACACATACACACCTTCACAGATATAACACACAGTGCTTGTTCCCCTTATGCACACCCACATACACATCACAAGAAACAAAAAAGGAAAGAAACCGTCTCTGTTCATTGATAGTTGAGGGGACAAAACTTTACTTACAATGGGCTTTTTTTTCACCAAACCTAAAGTTTTGTATCTGTGGCCAGAAGGGAGTAAAGTGAAGAACTGGTTCAGAGGCTACAAAGTCTTATGCAAGACATAAGGTTTGTGAGTCATTTGTCATAACCAATGTTTTTGTTTTTTTTCCATTTCCTGCCAAATGTTTCACATTTTTGAGCATCTTACTCAGGCCATTGATTCTATTTGTATCCAATGAAATGCTTTCAAAAAAGTTATGGGCGGTGCCTGGTGATCAGCCCACAGAAAGCTGGCCAATCAGAGGAGATGAGGCTTTTACGGTGGAGGAGGGTGGAGCCTCCTTCATCTTTGCTTTTATTGGAAAAGGTGTGACACCATGAGATGTAGCATAGCAGCCAACAGCTGTTTGACAGTTCCATACTTTTTAATCTGGGAAAGAGGTATGATTTTGGTTTTATAAAGACACAACTATGGACAAACACTGCGGCAAAGTTATGGGAAATGTACTGAAGGTGAAAGACCAGAGGGGTGCTGAAGTTTCCTTTGTTTGCTCTTTCTAAACAAGTATCAACTTTGTCACAGTGCCTTGCAAAGTTACGCCTGTACTTTTTCACATTCTGTCACACCTCAACCACAGACTGCAGTGTGATTTATTGGGATTTCGTGTGACTGGGCCAAAAAAATACATATACATAGTTGTGAAGTAGAAGGAAATGTTCACAAGCAGAAATTAAATCTTCATTTTCTTTCCCATCAACAGCTTCTCTCTGTCATAATACCATCTACACTGCATAGGAGGTGTGTGCTGGGTGAAGTGCTAATTTTCCTCCAAAACACCCAAGATTGTGGTTGCAATGTGACAAAATATGACAAAGAATACTTTTACTGGAGTTAGTCACCCTCTCCTGTATGCAGTTGTGCTGAAAACCACCTACAAATGTCTGATTTCCATAGGATCCAGCAAGTCCTATCACCTCAGATGAATCTACTCCTTTATGTATGAGTTTTATCAACCACTCGTAACTGTGCAAAACATACTTTAAAAAAAACAACTTACCATCATAACCTCCGAGTGCCAGCCAAGGGAAGACTGGGCCACCAAAGGTTCCTAAACAGGGATCGTGAAGGACAGTGGTGTCGTTGAGTGATGCTGGAGCACTGCAAGAGGGAAACATCAGTAGTCAAGGGTTTACGACAAAAAACCTAAACACAAAAACAACAAAGTCTCTGAGGCCCTAATTGCAGAACTGAAAAAAATAAACCTACATGACTTGTGAGGAGGAAGTCTGAAAACACTATTCTAAACAGGAATAGTGTTTAGAATACCGTACATGATCTGAAAATGTAACACAGGGGAATACCCTTGAAGGAGCAGGTGGTTCATAAACTTTATCAACAAAAAGAAAAAGCTTGCAAGAAAAGCAAAAAGATCATACGTAGTGCCTGGCCATCAAAAACGTCATTGTATTTTTTTAGGGTTTTATGTGAGAAAGGTAGGATGTTTGTATACTGTCAGCTCTACTCGCATACCCCTAAATAAAATCCACTTCAAAAGCTTGTTAGAGAGCATTAGAGAAGAAACAACATCATGAAGCACTGGCACATAAGAAACAAGGATATCTGGGACATGCTCTTTTTCTTTTCTTATCACATTTTCACTTTCCACCCAGAACTTTTTTTTTCTTATTGTCAGCAACAAACACCTAGACAGACTCAGTTTGCTGCTCTCTGGTTTTAGAATCATGTGTAGACTGATCTGAAACTGAAGGATCCAGTCTGATTAATGTCCGATATTGGGAGCAAGAATTTTGCATGATCGACATACTGATGATCAGTCAAAGATAAGCTTTAATTTTTAACCGCTCTGATGCTCAAATGAACTCTATGGAAGCCCATTTCCGCCACTCTGTAAAAAAAAAATAAAATAAATAATCTCAAAATAATGAGATTCTATCTCGAAATAATGAGATAGTATCTCAAAATAATGAGATACTATCTCAAAATTTTGAGATAGTATCTTGAAATAATGAGATAGTCTACACAGGCTCATGACGTTTGGAGACTGGAGGTAGAACCGCCCTTTCAAATTGGTTCAGTCCACCTGTACCTGTTTGACTTTACCGTCGGTCGCGCCTGCCGCCTGCAAGCACCCAGCTAAACATAGCCATTTACGAAATAAATACATTCTGAATAAAGTGTAGAGTCTGATCCCAATCAGACTCTACACTTTATTCATGCAAAGCAATGGCAGGAACCTATAGTTATGCACCCAATAAGGTGTCTCTTTATTATTATTA